>JAQQPU010002765.1:30165-41280 GCA_029168905.1 Artemia sp. Kazakhstan ARC1039
TTTCACTTGGAAGTAAAAAGCCATTTGTGAGTTGCTTGTAATATTTTTAGGAGTTCAGGAAGTTTTATGTCGACTTCCCTGTTTTAAAGGGAAATCGTAAAAACAGAGAGAAAAAAGAAGAATCACCTCTACTTTTGGCTCAAATATGGGCTAGGTCAAAAGGACAGGTTATGTTTTCATCCTTCTGCCTTCCACTTGGAAGTGACAAGCCATTTGAGAGAAGAGTTCAACAATAGAAAATATTAGTTATAAGAATTTTTACGATGAGATCGTAAAATGTTTGTGTTTCTTTGTGACTTACCCCATTTAGGGAGGATGGGGCGTTCAAACCTGAACCTCCCTGGACTGGGCTTTATCCCCCAATGAAAGCATTAAGGGTTATGTTCTATCTGTTTTATAAGAGCTACTGTAAAACCGATACTAATTTGAATTTAATTCAAATGCCTCAGCATGTTAAACAGCAAACTATTAAAGCAAACTTACTGTTTTTTGTATCACGAAATGTCGAGTCAGGAATCAGGATATCGAAGTCCAGAAACTCCTGAATGAAGTCAGTAGGCCATTGATTATTTCACTTTGTTGGAATTCACTCTAATTTTCGAAGGTCTTTCCAAAATTTCATTTCGTGAAATGCCAAATATAAGAAAATTTGATTCGTAGACACATAAGATCTTACTGGGTTGTTTGATTGTTGTAAGTTTTTATAGAAATAGACCTATAATCTATCTATATTATTCAATTCAGGCCGTAAAGAATCACTCAAATGAAACCGGGATCACTGTCAATAGACAAAAATAAGTTTGAATGAATATATGAAAGAGTGAAATATAATACTTATATCAACTTTCCAAAAAATTATTAATACTGAACTCGAATAAATGAACAAGGAACTCGATCCTCATTGCAGAGCGACTCGACCCTCAATCCCCTTTCTCTACAGGAGACTCCCATAGCCGTTGTACTGTAGTAACTAATCTATGGATTAATGACACATTGTTATGCTTGACGTTATAATATGCCGTGATAGCATCAACACAGCTCCAGAAGCAAGTGTCATAAACTATAGATTCTACTCATTTTCTACAGACAGGTTTTATTGTAAATGGTATTTATTCATCCTTATATCTATACAGCTCGAAAAGTTTTTTTTTTAATGAAAATGCAAAATTGAGTAAAAGATTAACAAATGAAACAACAACTGTTGGGAACATTTTTCTATGTGTGCTCAATAAAACAGAACAGCTATGACTTTCGCTTTAACGAATGGCCAAAATCATTACTTGCGCATAACTAAAGTTTTTTGTGGTTTCTTCTCGTCGAAAAGCTTTGGAGCCACTTAATTGCTGCCTGTGGATCTTCATCTTAGAAGAGAAGACGGCGCGAATGAGCCGCGCCTTCTATAATGCATATCCAACAGAACTTATTGAATGTGTATATATTTTTTCCGATCCTTATATAGGAAAAAGTCATTATTGCCTAATCTTAGAATTTTTTATAGCAATGCATAGTCTACTCAGCTAGAAAATTGATCCTCCTGACTGACCATGGATCGCGTATTTATCACGACTTAATGATAAAATTAGTAATGATAAAATTATAAAATTAGAAAATAAAATTAGAAAATGATAAAATATTTTAACAACATCCATTAATTTGATCCATTAATTAAGTTAAGTTTATGGTTAATTGAAAAAAATGCCCTGGTCTGATCGTGTTACGCCTCGTTGAAACCAAACTGATATTTAAGATTAATTTATATTTATATTTAGATTAATTTATATTTAAGATCTCTCCTCCCTCCAACCTTATATAAATTGATATGCTACCTACTTTGAATCAAGATAATTCTGAAATAATATATTTAATTTTTATTTTTATTTATGCAATATTCAACTAGATAACCTATTCATGAAATGTACATGGCATCGTCCATTTATAAAATGTATGAATGAAGGTAACCTATGGTTAAATGCAAAGGAAAATTATGGGCCCTTGTTGGCCTTGTCAAGCTAAACTTTGTTGGGACAAGGAGCGTATAGTGATTGGTAAGGCGAGGAAAAACGAACAGAAACTGTGCTTGAAAAAAAGATTTTCAGCAAAAATTACAGGAACATTTGAAATAATCGGCTGGATTGATGAAAAGGATTTTACATTTTGGATGGCTGCATATAATCTTGTAAACAGCGACCAATTGAAATTAGATTACTAATCTAAAAGTTCTTAAGATGCGCGACAGCTCCCTTGCTATGTTACCAAAATATTTTCTTATGGTAATACATAAAAAAGATTTAGAACTAAAAAAAGGGGTCGATAGTGCTGTCCTCTTTTTTTGCAAGCCATTTCTGTCGGGTTTGTTGTTTCAAACTGCTTCCCGTCTCAAAAAGTGATTTTACTTGTTGTTTAAGATCGGGGACTGTAGTTTTCATTTATGGGTTTCCAGCTATTGTGGTTCCAATGGTGCAGTTTTAATTTCGAACAGATAACATTTTCGAGGGGTTTCAGGCTATTTTTTTAAATTTCAATAAATTTGTTTTCGCAACAAACTTTTACCATTAAGTTTAATCGAAATACCAGTTACCATTCATGAATCAGTTTCAAATGCCGATCCTTCCTCACTTGACAGCTCGATTCAAAACTCGTCTTAAATTTTCCGTTCGCTATGGGCTAGAGTTGATTCTTTAGTAGACTGCCCCTTTCGCCGCAACCATGATGTCCCCTGTTTGGGACTGAGGTATGGTAGCAGTATTAAATATGCCACCTAAATTTTGAAATCTCTTATTGCTGAAGAAATTGAGTTTTTCTCTTTGCTCTTTTCTTTGGAGTGGTATTAGAAAGTTAGCCCACGGAAAGAAATCAATTTCTGAGCTAAGGGTGAGGCAGTTTTTGTTTCTACTGCTGATTGATACTCCTTGGAGAGCTGATAAAAGTATATTAGATGAACTTTTCTGTACGAACATTCGTTTATGGAATATCCCATTTAGAAAACTGTGATGGGCTGACAACTTCTTTGCTGTGATACACGGGACCAAAATTGTACATTGGCTTTTGTTCAAAAACAAGATAGAACCTGACTTAGTTGCAAAACAAGATGAATCCAAAAAGTGGGCCTTTTGCCCCTCGTCACATCCCCCTAAAATAGCGAGTTTTTGACGAGAAGGCAGGCATATTGCACCCTTTTAAACCAAAAACATGTAATGATTTCTACACCCATTTTGAAGCGTAATCTTTCAAGTAAATTCAATCTGTATGACCCGAGAATCAAAGTGCCCATTGAACTTTTTGAAACAGCCCTTCTCTCGTCCCACACACCTCTTGACCTTTTAGGAAAAAAAGGTAGGCATATCCCACCTTGTATGAAACGAAATCATGGAAGTATTTTCAGTCAGTATCATTGGGAAGCACAAAGCAGGCTAATGGCCCCTTTCTGCCGTCTTCCAGTAATTTGCTTTTCTTCGCAGGAAGGCAGTCATGCTGCATCTTGTTTCAAGCGAAATAATGTAGGATTCGCATTCGCTGTTATTGGAGACATAATGTGGGCTCTTGGCGCCTCCGATATTACCCAGCCCCTTGATATTATCCCCCCCCCCTCAAACCTAAGCTGTGTCCCCCTGGGCTCCTCTGCCTTGTACCCTAAAGTATCCGCATTCACTTGAAGTTTGGTAGGATTTCAGGAAACGGAGAATAAATTTGGTTTCACAGATTAAGCGCATTCTAAATCTATATTACATGTCATCATTTATTTTTTTTTTTTTCAAGAAAAAATCTTTTTTGGGACACCATTTGTGAAGTATTGAGGGGATGACAGTTAAGGCATTCGAATCCTGACATGATGTACTTAGTTTGAACCAGCGTTGAATATGAATTTTCCATTCGCAAATTGGAGAACCAAAGTGGGAGAAAGATCTTCCAGTTCCATCCTTTCCCTTCTACCACCAACCTTCCACGCCAAGGTAGGCGTATTGCACCTCGTTTGAACGGAATCATGACAGTTACGGCATTTAATCCATAGCAGAGACAGAAAATCAAAGTTTTGCTCCTACAACACTTTTATAGGCGAGGTCAATCAAAGGCTGCTACACTTCATGTTGCGCAGGCAACTTAAATCTATTTTTTAGTTGACTCATCACTCATGTAATTATTCTTCGTTTTTGGTTTACTATCCTCATTCATAGTTGAATTTGCTTTAAGTTGAACTTTGTTTGATGAGTTAACTTCCACTCCATCTAAATTTTTAGATCAGTTATCACCTTTTTTTAAAAAGCGTGTTTGGTAGTTTCTTTAATTGCCACAATTAAAAGTCGAAATTGTTTGATGTTTTATTTAAAATCAAACAGTTCGTGATAACGAGCTGTAAGCAAGGAGTGACTAGGTCTAATAGAAATCGGAACTCCAAAGAAGGAAGTTTTGACGACAATAGAGACATTAAAAAATGGCTTAATATGGCCATTTCAAATGCGTAAGAATCGTAAAATTAAAATTTACCCATCAAAGCCTAAGAGTCCAACAAAATTTACCTGATTTCTGAAAAGGGAAAAAAAACTCCCCAAAATGATAAATAATCTTGATGAAAATTAGACTACCAAATTCAGCATGTCAAAGAATCCTATCGTAAAGATTTCAAGCTCCTATATTTAAAAATGTGGGTTTTTTAAGAAAGAAGATCACAAATGCGTGTTTATTTCTTTTTTGTTTGTTTGTTTTATTGTTTACTGTTCTTTCATTTTTTCCTTGGTGTGATCATACTGAACAAATGGTCTTAGAAATTCAGGTGAAGGCTCACCGAACGGAAATTGAAAGCTCTAGTGCCCTTTATAAGTATTTAAAAAGATTGTGCTACAACAAAGTATTTTCGCCATGACATTTTGTGGCACAAAACTGCAACGTTGCCCCAGATAGGGTCAAGTTACTACCGGCTGAAATTTCAGTGATAGCTTCCCAGTTTTAGAAGCACCAATGCCACGCGGTGGCGGATTTGTTCCTAAAGGTTTTCTTAGTCCACACAAAATAAAGGATTTGAACAGAAATTTATTTTGAACTTCGTTTAACTAACATGATTCACAGGATTTTTAGTAACAAGAATTAGACTCCTCCAAAAAAGTGTGTGATCTTGAAGGAAATTTTGTAATGGAATTCAACATGTATGTGAGCCCTAAGACACTATCTACAAAATTTTAAACTTCTCATCTTTTTTTATGAATTGAATGAATATTCAGATGATAGTTGGCTGCGGGGTTGGTAGTTTATCATGAATATTTAAGCTTTATTTCGAAAAGAAAATACACTAAATGAGTCCTTTTTTCGAAGCCCCGCTATACAAAAGTTATATTTTAATCTAAAGAGTAGAGTTTGCGGGGTGGTACGGGTAGTTCTTCCCGTATTAGGATAGCCTTGGGGCCACTATTGAAAATGAAGAGAAATCAAATAAAATACCACTTATTCCAAATGAAAGTAAAGAGTGACATTAAAGCTAAGGCCAAATAGAAGTTATTCCATACATGAAGGGGGTCAACTCCTCCGGAACCTCTCACTCTTTGCACGATGGCTTTTTCACAAATTCTTTTAGAAGGACTGCTCAAACACAAGTGCCGTTGAACGTGAATAAGAAGTGTTTTAAAGCACAATAAATCTTCAGCGTGAACTTTAGTTTAAAAATCGGGGGATTAAGGATTGTATGTCCTCCATCATATACTGAATAATTTATGTTCGTTTTAAGTTTTAATGTCGCACTTTACTTTCATTTGAAAAAAAAACTTGTTTATTATGTAACAACATAATAAAAATAATTGCCCTTTTATATTTTGTTTATGCTTCAAAATGATATTTTTAAGCTTTCAAAGTTAGGCCTAACTGTTCTAAATCATAAAAACCCAGACTAATAGCGGCCATAAAATCTGTTTTACAATTTTCCTTTCAATTAATCGAACTGGCAGGAAGTAAGTGCTTTGAATAGTTTGCCTTTACCTGACATCCTTGCTTTTTCTATGATATCTTTTTTGTTTCCCGCCCCCCCTGAGGGAGTCAGATAGCCCACGTGGATGAAAGGGGAGTGACAGCTACCGGAAGGAAGTATATATTTCCGGATGCCAGCTGCGTTTCTGAATATTGAGAATTTGAGCTAATTTAGTGCAAATGCCAAGTTTCCTTCTCATTTTGTATATACCACTGGCCAAGAGCGTATCCAGGATTTTTGTTCGGGGAGGGGGGAGGAAGTATTTTCTTTCGGGGAGGGTACCAAAAGATCTTTAAAAAACGCACCAAAAATTAGTTTAAATGCATTTGCTATTTTTTACGGGTTGGAAAAAATTTCGGGGAGGGGGCTCAAACCTGGTGCCTCACCCCTGGATATTGCCTTACCATTGGGATATTTTTATTTCTTATCCTTTAATTCTCCTGTTTTAAGTTATGAATGTGTTTTTTATTTTATCTTTTTGATGTATTATTTTTATTCTATTTTTTAGAATTTGGTGCAAAACTTCTTCGTTTTTTTGCTTCTAACACCAGGGTTTAGACCAAGGCCGGTTCCAGGGGATTTGAATTCCCCCCCCCCTCCCTGAAACACTTGTCCGACTCGTGAAAACGTAACATAAATGAATATAAACAAATTTTTGATGTATTTTTTGAAGGTTTTTTGTACCCCCCCCCCCTCCGAAAAAAGATTCTGGATACGTTATTGGTGTAGGCAGCAGAATGTTTCTTATAGTCTTTAAACAACAGGTACTCCTGTATTATTCAGGACACACTAGAGAAGTGAAGTTAGGTTAATCCTAATGAAATATACCAAAATATGATGAAAATATAATACTTCAGTTGATGTAATAATATAATTTGGGCAATATATTTCCCCATTAGGAGGGTATGGGGGTAAAGTAACTTAACCTAACCTTACCCCCCCCCCCCCCTCTAATGTGCAAATATATAGCCCGAATTATACAAGTTCAATGTATTCTGTCATCCGTCGTTTGTCTTTGTGGCTATGAAACCAGTTTTCAAAGATCTTACATTCAGCAAAATTCTCGAATGTGTTAGTAATAATACAGGATTACCAAACAGCATTTTAGCCATATGGAAACCACCATGGTTTGATTTACTATTAAACTACATAAAAATTGTAGGTGATGCAGCTATTTAGGCTCCCATCTCCCTTGTCATGTTTTCTTATTCATAACACATCTGAAACTGTTGCCCGAAACCTGTTAAATGCAGGTAATGCGTTTTGATTTTGTACGACCAATAACGTAGCTATGGGGAAGAAAGTATAATTCCACCATGACACAGTGCCTGTTGGGGTGATATTGAGATATATTTCATGGAAGATTTCATTGCGCTGTTAGAGGGGAGGTGTAAAACTGACATCAAATTTCCTTTAAAACTTAAAATTAACATTTTTTTAGTTTTTGGGGAATCCCGAGTATGCTTTCCCTCTTGCGGTTTTCCGTACTTCCATTTTCTTGTTTACTTTTGTAAAGATTTTTTCTTCTTTCTGACTAGAAACGGAATATCCAATTTGAATCAGAAACTACTTTACTGCCCTTTAGTTACCTCAAAGCAGCCTGAGTCTCGACTCAGTCTGGTAAGTTCGTCCAAATTAATGATGATAGTTGCCACAAATACTTTAATTAGTTTCAAGGCCTCAAATGAGGTTCGACATGCGGCGAAGCCCGGTTTTGTGTAACAGTAGAATATAGATCCCGAGAAGGGGATATGCACTGGAATAATTTGTCCATGCCAGAGGCTTGAATATACATAGGAAGAATCGGAGGCATAACGTAAAACTACGTACCGGCTAAGACGCATAGAAAGCTGGATGTAAGGCGCAGGAGGTACGACTGTGTGCAGAGTCGGGTCGGGAGGAGAAGCTCATGTAGATTTACGAAGGATAGTGCATAATCCCTTGGTTTCCGATAGAAAACGAGTCTCAATCCTAAGAAAAGATCATTAATAAGTTGGTGACATTCCACAGGAAAGAAACGCGTGTCGAAACAAGAGTCACCGGAAGTAGCATTCCGGAAATAACATCAGCTGTTGATATGAACCAAGTTATCTGTCGGTTCATCATTGTCAAGCAACAGTTCTATTGTCTCAATATACTTTGAAATTTCATGGTTTATCAAAGGGTTAAGTTGGAGAAAGCGCGAAAGTAGTCAATCAATCAAGTCTATCAGCAGGGATTTATTTCCGTTGGATCTAAGCTTTTAGTGGGATCAAACTCGACAAAACCGGTGATACCTACAAAATTTGTTTGAAAAATCACAGAAATATTGATACTGGGGGGGGGGGGGCTAATTTTCTTTTGTGAGTGCCAGTACACAGTTAGCAGCCATTTAATCTAATTAACTTCAAAAGGGAAAATAATGAGAAGGAGTAGTCGAAACAATTCATTGAAACAGCATAACGCGTAGTTTTATCTATATAAACTGCAGCATGTGAAATAAGCATTAGCATTTAGTCGCTTTAAAACAAATAGACTCTATTATTGAACTGGTTATGGAATTCTCGCGGGCCTTTTTTTCCTTTTTTTTTAATAATTATTTAGTCCGGTGCGGTTTAAACTAGAATTTAGGTTAACCAAACTATGCTTTAAATTATATATCCAAATCCATATCTGCATCGTAGAGGAGAAAAGGACTACAGTTGCCCTTCTGTATGCAGATTAGGAGTTATTTATATGACTGTAAGCAAAAAAAATGTTGGAGGTACGGATTGTAAGGTACACATACAAGGGTACGTAATTATATCTTATGATATCTGCGATTTTCCCATATTTTCCTGTGATTTTCATGCAATGATTACATACAAGCCCTCCTCTAAAATTGGTGTTATAACACCAATTTTATTGCAATGATTTTCATGCAATGGTAACACACAAGCCCTCCTATAAAATTTGTGTTTTAACACCAATTTATATTATCAGCATGACTCTTGTAGGAGGCCTGCTGAGTATAAATTTTAAAACAACAAGTTTAAATAAACAAATCAGGGTATTTGGGGCATAGACTACTCATCTTTTTTGGCATTGTTCCCCGACAAAACTTCTTAGACATTCTAAGTGGTGGATATTAGAGGGAGGAGTAAGAGGTATTGTGTCTGCTTTATTGTTTTGCATGAAACAATTATTTTGATTGAAACAAAGAACAATTTACACCCCTAAATTTCAGAAAATACATTTGCCTCCCGCTCCCTCTAAATGTTCGTGAATTGACGCCACTGGTTATTTCTGTAAAAGCAGTGTTCTCTAATAAATTGAACCAGATCTAAAAAAATAGCTCGAAATTATGCTATTTCTGTCTTAATATTTTTATCTGGTATTTCTATAACTATTTAATTCAATCCACGTGTCTATTTTTGTAAAAAAAAAATCATCTAGCTGTGTATTCTGGGTATTATCCGACAAACGATAGATCAGGATTATTTTTTTAACACTTAACCAGTGGCGGATACAGGGGGAGGGGGCCAGGAGGGCGCCCCCCTAGCGTAGTCTAAAGTAGTGTAATTTACTTAATTAACTCAAGTTTGCGTTAATTAAACTTGCTCCTAACGCAAGATTATCGGATCAACCTATTTTGTGCCCCCCCCCTTAAATTTTTTTTATCAGATCAACCTATTTTGCCCCCCCCCCTAAAAAAAATCCTGGATTCGCCCCTGCACTTAACCCTCAACAGGAAGATCAGGTCCAAAGGTAGTGAACGGTACCGTCCTTTCTTTGCCTATTAATTTTCGTGACCATTTCAACGACAAAAAAGTTTGATTTAATGGAAGAAAATGTTAGCCTCATAGTTAATTTTTTCTCAGGCATGAGAGAAAAGAAACTGTAAAATGTATAATCTCACCTTTGTCTATTTATGGTCTACCAGCGTTGCATAGTCGGGATTAGGCGAGCGAAAAATCCGGAACCGTGCTTGGATACCATGTCCGGTCGAAGAATATAACGTCCGGAAATTTTGGGGTGACTGGTTTCATTCCCATGGTGAGAAGAGCCGTGACCAAGGCGAAAAAAAAATAAAAATAGAAGGTCGTTCTCAGTTGAAACCATTCAGCATCTACATTGTTCATAAATGACGTTATGAACAGAAGAGAAGGCGTTATGAACGTCATGAATGAAGAGACGTTAAAAAGTTTTGCATTTGAAGAGACTTTAAAAAGTTACAGACCCGAAATAAGTATGAAACAATTACGGCGAAAATAAATTGGACCTACTGACACTTTTTAAACTGAGTTTTCCAATTTGAACTTATCGCTCTACAACTTAACAGGAAAGAATTTCAGTGACACTCAATTGTAAGACCTAGTTTTTTAAGTCTGGCTCGAAGGTTTTTGCATTTTCTTTTTTTTTTCAACTAAGCTTTCAGCGTCCAGTCGATTTTTTAAGGCAATGGGCCTTTGTGGCCTGGGGCTTGACTAAATTTGGTGAGTCCACCCATAAACCGTCAGTGACGCAACTGGGTACACTTACACCCTTCCATAGGGAAGAATTGTAAACTTGTAGCTCTATTATATTGTTAAAGGATGTTTTTTTTAATGTAATTTCCGACCGTTTTTTCAAATCATGCCATGGAAATCCCCTCCCCCCGCTTAAAGTTTCCCCTTGGAAATTCCCTCGGAAGTCTTTCCTCCACACAGAAAATTCCTCCTGTGGACACCCCCCAGAAAAGTCTCCACGCCTCTAAAGAATGTCTGAATATTACCAAATGCAAATTATATGTGAAAAATATATAACCCATTTCTTATAACCCATTCCGCAGGATCTATGGGGGATCATGTCATTCCCAAAGGCACAGTTCTTGGAACCGTCAACTATGCTGAAAATCAAATGGCTATCTCAAAATTTGTATCAGATGTCTTTGGAGAAAAGAAGGGTATGGAGGGGGGGCTAATTGCCCTCCAATCTTTTTGGTCACCCAAAAATTTTCGTTAGAATGAGCTCAACTTTTATCTTCTGGGTAGACCCCGGCGCATCGACCGAATGCCGCCAACGAGACGCCCGGCTGACCGCCGCCGAAATGTTGCAACGCCGCCGGCGTGCAGAACGCGTGCCACCGCCGGCAGAGGCGGCGGCGTTTGGCTGACTATAAATTAATTTTACGGCAATTCTTTATTGCGTCAACCGCAAAGTCGGAG
>JAQQPU010002765.1:50995-64609 GCA_029168905.1 Artemia sp. Kazakhstan ARC1039
AAAATGAACTAGGTCAAGAATTGCGTTAATAATGAACTTTTCTTTGTCTTTGAGACAGTCAGCCGTCTCAAAGACATATTTTTTGTCACCAAACTTCAATTCTCGAGTGTGTTTTATATAAAAGACAAGTACCGTAAGCAGAAACCCAGAAATTTTTTCTTCGGAACTACTACTACTAGTAACAACTCACCATAGCACCAGGCCACCTGAGGCCTATACAGCTGCGCACGCTCCTCCTCCATCCCACTCAAATTCGAAAAAAATATGAAATATAGGTGAATTAAACTGGAAAGATAAGAAACTATACGAAACAAAGACTCGAAGACCCGCCCCCTTTCCCTTTCGCGTAGGAACATGTTAGTGTAACCCCTCAAGCCCTCTGGATTTCTTGTTTGGCAACGATATGTATTTATTTGTATCACCAATAAATCAACTGTCAATGTTTATTTATTTGTCTATGGTTGTACTAACCAGTATCCATGTCTCCCTTTTAGTTGCGGTCTATAGCACGGACTCCAATACGGATTGATTATCAGGTGGTTGCACTGTATTATGAAACTATCGCTTATATTCATTAAAAGGTGGATTGTTTTTATCTTTAAAGGGATGGCTCCAGGAACGTTAAAAATCTTCTTGTTTTTTATACAATGCTTTTTTTCGAATCCCGTCCTATGTACCTTGAGTTTGAACATCTCAAACCCTACGCTTTGACCACCTCAAAGCTTTTTTCAACATTTTTTTATGAAGTGTAGATCATTTATAAATATCTGGTCAATTTTTTCTCCATTGAATATGCTAAATTTAATTGCTTTCAAAAATAATTCCTGTCCTAGAGGTCTGAAATTCAATGCAGATTGTGTTGATGATGTTACAGACAAAAGAATAAACGTGAATAGTAGCCTCAATTGGAAAAGAGGGGTAAAGGGATGCAACTTGTCTGTATCTGACGACTAATTTCCAAATCTAATGTTTAACCATTGACAATGTTAATGGTTAAACAATACCTATGTTGTAACCTATGTTGTATGCTGACCTATGTTGTAAACATTTGGTGTTCGACCTTAAAGTGTTATCCCGTAATTGAAGATCATCATCATTTTCTTTGAAGCACTGAAGATTTCCTATTGCCAAAGTAACGTTAAGAAGTTTGACTTGAATGCACTTCAAAACCATCTAGGATAATTCTTCAAGTCATTTTCCATTTTTAAAATTAGTCTTAATTGAGTTCTTGCTTAAGAAGCATTTTGCTCAAGAAGTATTTGCAAGAATCAACAGCGTGTTGGGGATTTTTACCACATTTCGTATCATGGTTGCTGCGTCAGATGCAAACTAGTAAAGAAGGAACTCTAGCCCATAGTAACCGAAAATATTAATTAGGTGAAAAACAAAAGTATTAAACAAGTTTTTAACCTAGTTAAACTGGTGAAAAACGAAACATGTGATCAGTTCTTTAAGTGTAATTTATGGTTTCTCGAGAACTATGAAGAAAAGCAGATACAACCCTTGGTTTTTGTCATGATTGGATGGGAATTAACCATGCTTTATTTTTAAGAATTCATATTCACAGGGACTGTTCCGCTCATTAATGGTAGAAATGTGCATTGGTCCCGAAGGAATATCATTTTAATAATATGTAAAATTGCATTTGGAGACCAATAACGTTAGTTTTTCAAAACCAGGAACCCCCTTTGCGCCACCCCCCCCCGGGGGGGGGGGGGTCTAAATTCTAAGATTTTAATAAAGCCTGTGCCAAATAGGTGAAACGTTTCCCGGGGTCTGGATTCTCTTTAGTATAATCCCTCTGAAGATTCAAATCTTTGTCTTTCTCTTATCTACCACCCTCTGTTAAAAAAAAAGAAAAATGAAGTGCTTCTTAAATCCATCTTTTTGATCTTTAATAAAATTCAACATAATTACCACTTTTCTTGAAGTAACTTGAACAGAGCTTAACAACTTTCCTTGTCAAGGTGGAAGTAGAAGTTTCAACTCTAAAATTTATATCTTCCATAACAGGGATATGTATCAAACTAGTATGTGATGTTAATAATGTGTAGCAAACCTTATTACGATCGAAAACTAGACCAGGAATTTTTGACTACTTTAGTGATTAAAGTATTGAGGGACCGCCCCAAGAGTCTCTTTCAACTTTATTAGGTAAAACAATTGATAACTTTTATTAATTTAAATGAGTATCATATGAACTAATGATACATTTTTCTAATCGTTGATTTACATCTTGGCTTGATGGCTAGCCTATCAGAAAAATGGAATGGATTTCAAAGTTGAACTTTGAGCCTCAAAGGTTGATGAAGAAAGCTAAAACTAATCCTATAAGGGTTGCATGACTTAAGAATATATTTATTCAGATTTATAAGCTCCATAAAATTTGTATTATTTTTCCGTTGGTTGTAACTGTCTGATGAGATTTAGTTCATAAACAAGTTTTATTTAAGGGGAAGGAGCTGTGGGCTGGTACCGGATCTAGCTTCGCCACTGTGGAACGATCTAGAGCTTAACTCCGTCAGATTTCTCGCTGTTGCATGTGTCAATCTGTTTTAAGTTGGTTGCTGTTGATTTTAGGTTTGTCCTAGGTTACATCGGGGACAGCAGCCTAAATGGATGCCTAATTTAATTAGGCTGCATGTTTAAACCGTGATTTGATGGTCGGCTATTTAGAGTAAAATTCTTGGATTTTGTCATTGTCTGAGACTTTTTCGTATTTAGATTTCCAAACCTATGATTAGACTGAAACAGGGACGCAAATGGAGGAGGTTAAGGCCTTCTGAACCTAATTTTTTTTTAATCCTGGGCAGTTCTTATTCAGGCTGTCAAATCAAATTTTGTCTTTTTTATTATTACGACACCCCTTCCAAGGGCATATTCTCTATTAATGTTCAGGGGAGGGGGGTATTTTTACCGGGGGTGTTTTACAACAAAAACTTCACAAATGCATCGAAAATTTCTTTATATGCATTTTTGCTACGTTTTTACGATTCTAACATTTTTTTGTGTGTTAGTGGGGGGGGGGGGGTAAAATCTGGTATACTCCCCTCCTGGATATGGCCTTGGCGCCTTCTAGGCTATATGAAACAGCTGGAAAAAAATAAAACACATAGAGGACCTTTCGTCCTTAGTAACTATACGGACTCTTTGATTGCCCCCTTCCCAAAAATAATTCCCGCATACGTGCCTGGGCTGAAAGGTTTTGAAAGCATGGAATACTATGGAATAGTATAACTCAAATTTGTTACTAGTGCATTAGATGGGCCTTTAAAAGTAAACCAGTCACGAAAAACCCGCTCCAGACGGGTTAATTCAAGAGACCGCTATAGAATAGTGCAATGCATAGCGTGGTTTTCATTGCGTTTACGATATTTAAACTTTTTTGGGGGGGGTTTAGAAGGGGAAAAAGGTACCTAGGTTAGATAAGGTTACGTATTTAACATATGCTATGTTTTATCCCCCCCCCCCTAATGTGCTAATATATAGCCCAAATTTGTTTCTAAACTATTATATATTCATCTTATTTTATTTCATTAGTATTAACCAAAATTGACTTTTTAGAAAGGCACATATAATGGACCAGTACTTTTTTTTGAGAGAGAGAGCTGAAGCAAATTTCTGCTAAGCTAAGTTTATACTAACTGTATTTTGAAATAGCTTTTAGACTGCCATACCATATTTTTCCTTTTTTTTACTATTCATCTGTCAACTAGTTCTTAATGTTTTGTAAAAAAAAAGAAAAGAATCCCTTGTAAATTATTTTGTTATTTTATTTTCCAGGCACAAACCTTGGAGAAAGATTCCATTGTCAAGACAAAACTGTTTGCTTCCACCGGAATTCTATATAGAAGAATTGGAGTTAAAAAACCACACACCATTAAAAAGAGTCTGTGACATGGCATCATCTTCAAAGAATAGACTAGCGTTTGATAATCCTTGTTTTAAAATGGAACCAGTTGAGAGCCGTAATATACCTCAAAGTCAAGAAAATGACTATTCTCCAATTTGGCTAAAAACATCTGGGACAGTTTATCAGTATGAAGCTGAAGCAGCTGCAGAAGTTGTTCCCCCTTTGCCACCTCGCCCAACAAAGGCAAACCATAAGCCTTTAGAGAGGGTAAATGCCTCCTCTCCTAGCCAAGAGCAGTTGGAAAGAACCGTGACTCCTTCAGAAGAAATTCCTGGTTCAACTTCTGGGTCACTGAACAGTTTATTAGCTCCAGCATATACTGACAGGCTTACAACGTCGTCTCCCAGTTCGTTGTCTGGCATGTCGAACCTTAGTGTAGAAAGCACCAATATCGAACCTGACTCGGTAAATGTAGAGCAAACTGATGACAGTCCAGCACCTACACCGCCACCCAAAGGATTAAAACCAGAGTTCTTTCCTCACAATATACCCTTGAAGCCGAAGCCAAAACCCCCAAATATTCATGTGCTTGAACCACTGAAAACTTTCGTGACTAAAGTATACCCTATAACTCCAAATTCACCTACTCCTTTCCAAGTGGCAACACATGTCTTTATCCATCCCCCGGAGTGCGAGTCTGAAAACATTGAAAAGTTAAAAAATAGTGAAACCGTGTCTCGTGTGCCATCATTACCAGGAAATTATTTAAGGATAGAATTGCCACCAGACCAAGATCCCCTGCCACCAAGTAGGTTTTTTTTTTTTCATTTTACTTGTTTTCGAGTCTTTATTCTTTCTTTTGCTTTTGTGTTATTGATTTCTTTGAATAATTAGTTTTCTTGTTTACCGTTTTCACCTATTTTCTTTAAATTGTTGCTTTTGACAGTTATATTTTAAGGTCATTAGGGGCAGGCACCGTATTGCCCGAAAGTCTCTTGGTCCCTTTTCATACCAGGGCATCAAATACTTCAACTTATCTGATAATGATACAAGAAAACGGACTGTACCAATCAATTGAACGTGCTGACCCCAGAGATGAGATTCCAATCTCAGATAGGCGAACATCACATGGTGTCTTTTAAATCAAAAGTGTTGCGTGGCCAGTGTTGCTTCGCAAGTCGTAGATAACCATGGGAGTGGGGTCTGAGCAGCTATCCGGAGATAAGATGGGGCTCTAAAGAATGAAAAAATAAATGTTTTTTGGGCCTATAGTCTCTCTATTTTGCATATTTGCCAGTCTCAAAATTTTCCGGGGTATTTTTTGGAATGTACTAAAAAAGAGCCTTTCTCCCTGTGTGTAGCCTATAGGCTCTGAATATTTTCTTTGTGACATAACACTGCTCCCGGCTCTAGATAAAATCCAATTAGAATTAATGCTGGTATTTAACTGAAGCCTTTACGATCAAATGTATGCAATCGCATAACGCTAAGTACATTTCAAAACAGGGTAGGGCTTTTGACGTATTGATAAAAATTGGTAATCATTTGACCAGGGGCTTTATTACTCATTTTAAGACGTGCTATTTTTAAACATCTTTTGTTAAACTTTTTATTATCATGCCATTTCGAGTAAAAAAATAAAACACTCCTTTTGCAGTACTAAAATTTAATAGTAAAAATGAAACCAAGAGAAGTGACCTTGCTCGGATGTTTTGCTCCGCGTCAGGACTTTGTCTTAGACCTATTTTAATTCTTCATCTCTTGTCATTTCTCATGAAAGCTCCAAAGGTCCTAGATCCATATAAATTGCTTGTTTGCTTTCAAACTGCAATCACGTTTTTTTTTCGAAAGAAGAAATTGTTGGACTTTTGAAAGTATTAACGGGAAGAAATAGAATTTAGCCCTTTGAAGGGTTCTGCACTGTACCACTGGCTGTGCCTAAGATCATGGGCATAGATATTGCAAGGCGGTGCAGGACGGTGCAAGGCGGTGATTCGACCAATTCGAAATCTTGGTTGTTCTCCTCCAAGCAAAATTCTGGTTGTGTCCACGATTACCAGCAGACATGAATGTCTACGGAGAAATTCTGTCATGAAGATTGAGATTTCGGAGGGGGTCTAAAATCGTTTAGCAACAAAAAAGGTAAATATGACACCAGAAATTAGAAAAATCGGGAGAATTTTTTTTTTTTTTGGGGGGGGGTGAGGCCCACAGCCCTCCCACCCTGTGTGCATAACTGCTTTATAGAATTTTCTAATATTCGGAATGTGAAATGGCAATAGGGAAGCAGGTCTAGACATTCTTTTTATTGGAAATACCACATCGGCACTTCCGAAAAAAATATTTTTTTAGGCTGAAAAAAGACATAATAATTCAAAGCTTTAAAAAAAAACAGGACCTGCTGAATAAATGAAACACAAAACGAACAGGAATTGAAATTCATAGTCACGTCACAACGAAGATAACAAGTACATGGAACCCAAAACAGACAGAAGTTAAAATAGCCAATCAAACAGAAATTTCCTTAAATAAGAGACTTAGACAAAAATGTGTGATAACCTTAGCCAAGGCAACGATCGCTGAACGTCGAAAACCTGTCAGAAACAACGGCTCTTTTTGAGTCGTAGTTTTGAGGTGGTCCATGCGCCTAAACAAAATTGTTTCTTGTTTCTTGTATATTGTTTCTTATATATCTACTTGGCCCACGGACATACATTTTTAAGTTTCAAGCCTTTAAGAATGAAAATAAGCTTATTCGTCCTTTTTCGTTCCCTGTTTGGAGGTCCCATGCACCAAAAATAAAATTCTTCTACATTAGGGTCTAATATAACCCACACTGGGACTTATGGTTCTATGTTTTAAGCTGTTGAGAAACAGAAGTGTTTGGCCCTTTTTCAAGCGCCATTGTTAGATAAATCATTTTTTTTTTCTATTTTGTCATTGTGCATTAAAATCCCCTTGCCCCAGGAACACGCGGGTGGAAGGTTCAGGCTATTCGGAGAAAATATTTTTTCCTTGAATTTTTTGAAGGAATTGATTTGTTTTTTTTTGTATTTTTCTTTCTGTATTGTGGTCCCCTTAGCCAAAACTGAAGGATATAAGTTTCAAGCCAATCAGAAAAAAGGGGGCTGTAGAAAAAGACTATTTGAGGGTGGCCACTGGTCACTGCCCCAAACCCTTTTTTGTACATTGGCTTCCTCTTGGCCAAGGCACTTACGACTGTAAGTTCCAAACTAATTGGGGGCACACATTTGTCGGCCTATTTATGGTCCCCCTAAAACCCCCTCCTTCCAGAAATGTTCGTCGTTCTTGATCCATGGAACGATCCCTGGAAGTTTCGAGCTAATCGGAGACCCTTTATCAAATATACCTCATTCTTTTCCCACTATAAAACGTGTCTGGAAGGAATAGACAATTTATATAATTTACATAACTTGCATGATTGTTTTTTCGTAAATACACCAATCAAAAGCCCAGTTGAAAAAACTTGTCGATGAGCAAAGTATTCCAAGTGCAATGCACAAGCATTTCCTAGATTTAAGCGAAACATGTGTTTTTTCTTTTGGCAATGTATTTTAACTAAATTTCGGGAATTTTTTTGTCTTGCATCTTTGGATGCAATTTGGAAAATTTCAAATAAAACGAACATCAGCTAAATTTTGTTGAAAATGTCGCCTACGAGGTGCGCATGCGAACACCACAATGGTCTCTGTAGTTGTGTACCCTCGTATTTTACAGAGTTACAAAAGTTCTTTTTCATCAGGAATTTCTTGCCAGTTGGCTTTCTGTCTATGGTTGTTGTAGGAATCGCATTTTTGCTTGGGTTAGTCATCATCTTCAGTTATTCAAAGGAAAAACTTACGAGTATGCAAAAAAAGGAAATCGGCGGAAAAGCGAGTCGTCCCTGAAAGGGGGGAGGGAAGGGGAAATAGGTCATAAGAAAGGATTTAAAGGAAGTTGTGACTTTATGAGTATGAGTAAACAGTGAAGCTTTAAATGGATTGAGAAGCGTGCCCAGCTATGTTACCCTCTGGCGCCTTGATCTTGCAGTGAGCTGTTAGTAGTAGTAGTTGTGGTAGAAGTAGTAATTATATTAAAAGAATTATACTCGAAAGATGTGAGATACAAAAGGACTTATTGAGATTCTTGACGCTAATTTCGGGAAAATTAAATAGTCTGACATTCAATGTCAAATATGTCATATTCACAATAAAGCAAATTAATGTTAGAGTATTTTTTTGTTGGGTTTTCAATCTTACGGCCATCAGCCATCTGTCCTGTGATGCTGGAGAAAAAAATGACGTTGTTTAATTCTTAAACATAAGATGCGGTAGAGTTCATTAAACTTACAAATCTCCTTGTCAGGGGACCGTCATAAATTTTGATCATGGGGGACAAAGTAAGAAAATAGGGCCTTTCTAATATGCCTCTGTATTTTATTATTCTTTCCTGTGCATTGATTGGCTATACCTAGAGGGTTATCGCTCAGCCAACAATCCAAGTCGTTTCTAGTTGAAACAATGAGTTTTGTAGGCTAAGCTTCCTGGCAAGATATTTTAGTACTTCCTCATAAGCCTGCTCTGTAGTCGTCCAAGAATTGCTTTTGCCTAAAAGGATCTCCTGCCTTTGTTTTGCTCTTGCATATTGAATTAAAACAAATTATAAATATTACAAGCCCGTATACTCAGCCAGGTTCCTTAGCTTCCACATGGAAAATGTGTAATTTGTCAAAACAGCCACAAACGGGGTATCGTTTCGAAAATTTGGGAAGAAATTTTGTAGAGAATTGTAAAAGTTTTAGCTATTTATTACCAAGTCGTTAACTTGATGACAATGTTATGGGTAAAGCATTCCCTTGGCGTAACCTTTTTACCTACATTATGCTTCCCGTAAATTTTGACCTTGCTGCACTCTTGTATTCTACCTAGGCAGGAAAAAACAATTGGCGCCCAAGATTTATGTTTTTGTGTTAACTCCCCAACAGCCATTCAATTTATACAATGTGTTTGAATCAAAAGTAATTGCTTCAGCTTGGAAAAGCAGGTGTTATGGAAGACAATATTACGCTTTTATATTTTGCTCCAATAGGCAAAGAGCTTTACTAAGACTTCGAGTACTTAAAATTAAAGTCATGCTTAAGAGAAGGTCGATATAGTGTTGAGCTTTAGCTCAGACACAAACACTTTACTTTGACCCTATATACTACCCTCACTTTTAAGGATTATTTTTGTTGAATATTTCGAAGTTAGGCAGGGCTTCGTTTCTAGGCCATTCGTGTAGGCCATATGGAAGTATCTGGATGTGTCTCGAAGTAATTTTTTCCGTAATCTCGTTAATTTACGCAGTGTATTTTATTATTTAAGTGGGTTATTTAAAAGAATAAATTGAAGCATAAATTTAAGAAAACAGCATTTACATTTATTGATAAATTATTTGGTACTTGTCTTTTATATAGAACACACTCGAAAAGTGAAGTTCGGTGAATGCTAGTGAAATAAAACAAAATTATGATGAAAATATAATAGTTTAGAGACAAATTGAAAGTATATTTGGAAATTAGGGGGTGGGGGTAAAGCATAGCATGTATTAAATACTTAACCTAAACAAACCTAGTTTAACCCAACCAAACCTATTTAACCTAATAAAGGAACAAAAAAATATGATGAAAATAGAATACTTTATTAGCAAAATTGTGAAAACTACAACTTGGAAATATGCTCCTGTCAGCCCATGTCAGTACAACCATGTCAACCCAGAAAGAAACACAAATTAATTTACAAAAACGTCTTCAAAAATAAGAACTTTAAAGAAAAGTATAGATTGAAATTGAAACCAAAGACAACAGTCATCAAGACATATCATGGTTGCACCTACAGGTAAAGAGACTCCCCCCCCCCCCAAGAAATTTTAGGCCACTGAGCTTTAAGGACTAGGCGCTAGCTGGATTATAAACTTCATATTGTTCGAGGAATCCGAGTGTTCGAGGAATTCTGAAATGTTTGTATAGAAGGTAAGTGAAGCTCGGAAATCCCTCCCCTTGGTCTGAGGTACTTTCTCCGTTAGTTAAACCTGATTAGAGCACTTTAGTGTAAAGGTTGAGGAAAAGTTTTACGTCTGAAAACTAACATTTTCTTGCTCCATTGGCCTAAGGTATCTGTCTGGTAAGTCCCAAGCCAACTGGTGGAAAGACCCGCCTTCGTGCTGAAAAGTTAATAGTGAGAACGGCTACGAGAAAACGCTGAAAGAAACTGAAAGGCTCTAATAGGCCCAATATACTCCACTGTCGACAGGCAAAATGATCCCAAGTAGCCTTAAATAACCCAGGTCATGTTATTGTCCTTGAAGTTCTAAAAAATCGCGGATATAAGGGATTAAACTAGGTCCAAGCAGATTCTTGAATTAATGTCAATAAATGAGCGATTATAGGGTCAAGCTCTGTCAAATCAATCAGTTATTGTACATGCTTCTATTCACTGTGTATCATTTCAAATTTGGGATGCGAGCATCAGCTCACGTTCTTCAATACCCACAATTTAGTAGTCCCCGAAGCCGCGCCGCGCCGAAATGACGGCGGCGAATGTGTGATTCAGTATCGGCGGCGGCGCGCCGCCAGGCGCGCCGAAATTTTTTTGGCGGCGCGCCGCCGATTTTAGACCGGCGGCGCGCCACGGCGCGCCGATTTTTCTAATTAAAAATAATAATAAAAATTCCACTTCACCAAGCACGTTCAACCTCGATTTTAGTAAGGATTTTTAAATGGTTGGCTAAAAACATACAAGAACAATATGACAAAACAAGAATTTTTTGGGCCGTGCGGAAAGTGTTTATGTTCACCGTCGATCAGACCAAGTAGAATTCTCATTTTTAGCCACTAGACCCAGGGAAACCTATGTTGTTAAAGGAAGTGAAAAAACAATAAATAACAACATCGAAAAAACACTGTATACAAATCAGATACCATGGCTTAACAACACCAACAATTTTAAATCAGCGGTTACATCACTTCAGTTACAATTGATGTAACAAAAGTCAGTTTGTTCACTCTGCCTGGAGCCATTGATCTTTTTGCAGTCACTATCAGTCCTGTCGTGCTAAAAAGCCGTTTAGCTGGGGCACATGTGGCCGGTACAGCCAGAACTTGACGAGCGTAAACTGCCACTCGCGGGATCTGATACTAGTACTGGACCTTGGGGTCCCACAGAATGCCGCAAATGGGCTTCTTCTTTGTATCTGCTGAAATAAGTTGTTTTATAAGGGAGAACAAACCTGCACCTTCACCATAGGGCTCCTGCGCACTACACTACAGGAGGAACTAAACTGCACCTTTACCCTCTTTTCTTATCAACACGGAATAACCCTCCGAAATTCTTTTCTGAAAGAAGTGGTCAATATATAGCGTTTCAAGTCAAAGTTTCTACTTCAACTTCAGTGTGCTATGCTAACTGTGCAAAAAAATGTAATTCATTTCTATAGATATATTTCTATACTAGCTCTAGATAATCTACCAAGCGGGAAACTACCGCAAATCAGCATCGATAAATAAATGAAACCCAAAACGAACAAAAATAACAATAAATAACTGAGTCAAACTCAAAACGAGCAGAAATTAACATAAGTTGTGCTCAAAACCCCCTATGCCTTCCCAAGGCCAGAACATAATTTTCACTTTACTGAAAAAATATAAATGTTTTTACTTTTATAACTTTAATAAATCAAATAATATTAACATTTTGATTACTAAATATCAGTATATGTATATTAAACTGACAATGCATATTCATTTGTATTTTTGTCAGTGAAGTACAAATTATGTTCTGGCCTTGGGAAGGCATAGGGGTTTTGAGCCCAACTTATGTTAATTTCTGCTCGTTTTGAGTTTGACTCGGTTATTTATTGTAATTTCTGTTCGTTTTGGGTTTCATTTATTTATCGATGCTGATTTGTGGTAGTTTCACGCTTGGTAGATTATTTGACTTTAATTTTGCTCATTTTTGGTTTAATGGAGTTCTTTACTTTTCTTTGAAAAAACTTATTTTTTGGAAACAGTTTTTTTAATTAATTTCTGTTCGTTTTATATTGACATAGTCTTTTCAGGGAAAAAGAAAATCATACTTTAAATCTTTTCGTTTTTGTAAGAATTTATAGTTTGGTCTGCTATTTGTATGCTGGAAAACAATTTTCAGCAAAATTTAACAACATAGACCCTTATAAAAATCTGGACACAAATAATAGTGTTTAATTTAGTTTCATACCTCCTCTAGTTGACCTGAAATGGAAAGCTTGATAACATTCGCAAAAAAATTTGTTTACTTTCTTTGATAGCTTGGATACACTTACGCTATTTTGATTTGGTCAAATTTTAAGAGCAGAAGAAGCCCTGAAAGTTTGAACATAATACCCTCAGTCGTTCTTGGGATACTGCTGAGATGCCTTATTGGGAATTAGCATAAACACAGTGCATTTTGATTTAATCTTAAGGCAACATTTACTTTCTAAACATAAAGGCAAATGGGAGGGTGGGCGTGGGAGGGGGATTAGTTTCCCTCCAATCACTTTCGACTATTAAAAAGGACATCAGTCTATTTTCAATCGAATTTTCTATTTTCAATCGAATGAGCCCTTTTCGAAGTTCCTACGACAACTTCTTCGATACGAAGTGCCCTGGTCTAATAAAAAACAACAACAAAAAAATGATACATTATACCCACATCGATCTCCACTATAAAAATGTCAAGCCTTCCAATCACTTTCGATTATTAAAAAGGGCACTAGGCTTTTCGATTTCCAAACTAATGATCCCTTTTTGAGTTTCTACGACAATGCTTTCTATAAACACCGTATATGCCCCCAGGGCATAAATTGCAACCCTTACCCTAAGGGCTGTAAGGGTGGCTGTCATCCTCTAAGACCTGATTTCCAGAACTTTCAACTACGTTAAACAAAATGGCTATCTTAAAATTTTGATTGTATGTGTTTCGGGAAATGGTGGGCGTGGAAGGGGTGTTAGTTGCCTTCCAATCATTTTCGACTATTAAAAAGGGCACAAGCCACTCCAATCTCTAATTGAATGAGCCCTTTTCAAAGTTTCTACGACAACTTCTTCGATATGAAATGCCCTGGTCTAAAGGAAAAAATAATAAATAATACATTGTGCCAACATCGTTCTTATATACCTCCAGGGAATAACTACAAAACCCTTGCCCTAAGGGTTGTGGGGGAGTAACCTCCTCAAAAAACATATTTTCTCTCTGGAAATCAGTTACTCTGAACAAAATGGCTAATCTTAAAATTTTGATTGGATGTGTTTGGGGAAAGGGTGGGCGTGGAAGGGATGTTAGCTGCCTTCCAATCACTTTCGACTATTAAAAAGGGCACTAGTTATTCCAATTTTCAATCGAATTAGCCCTTTTTGAAGTTTCTACGACAACTCCTTCGATACGAATTGCCCTGGTATGGAAAACATACCTACCTCTTTTCATCCGAAAAATCAGAAAGAAAAATGAACAGAATTTTAAAGTGGAAGGTAGAATTTTTGTTTCAAGAAAAATTTCTTCTTCTCCTTCCTATGAACCGATATACATGGCGAGCCCAAGATGACAGTATTTATTTTTAAGAAACAGATTAGCCGGGATGACGGTTGAAGCCCGGAGGTCGATATCGATAACCAAAAAAGAGAAAAAAAACGGCGGCGTATTAGTGACGCCGCCGCCGATAGAATCAGCGGCGGCGTCAGCGCGCTGATGCAAGCTCGGCGGCGCGCC
>JAQQPU010002766.1:4916-25582 GCA_029168905.1 Artemia sp. Kazakhstan ARC1039
GGAATGAGAGACAAACAAGGCACGCACGCCTATGGTCTTAAGAATGTTGGCCAAAGAAGAAGGCCTGTACAAAACAAGGCACCTTCAACGCTAAAAAAAAAAGATGGAATCTAATATAGCCTAAAATTAAAAAAAAAAAAAATCTAAGAACAAGAACTAAAAAAAAATGTACAATTGTTGCTACTATGATTGAGTACCACAGAAATTAAACAGAACTGCTTCAACGAGAACACTGGAGCGACTGGATAAAAACAAATAAAATTATTACGAAATTAATGATTTTGTTGCTAAATAATCCTCTTGCTATTTTCCACTGCTCCGGTTCTTCTAGGCCTTGTATTTAATTTAGTCCCCTAGTGATTTTCCAAAAGCCTCAATACTCTCATCAGCTATTGGATCACTTTTAAGGAGAATGTTATAAATCGAGCAATATTTAAAATACCAGTACTTCTATTCATTGAAAGATTACCACAAATAGGTTTTATTTTATTTCACTGGCTTCCCTAGCTCACTTTGTCAACTCTATATCATTAGAAATGGCTGTGGCATCGTCAAATTGTACGTAATGACCAGGGTTGTAGGAAAAGTGTTCTGCCGAAGCCGAAACGAAAGTTTCAGGAGGCCTACTAAATTTTACATTTTTTTTCTATTGACCTACAATGCTCAACTTTCAGCAAACTAATGGTGTTTTCGACCAATCAAAACTTTTCCCAAGAACAAGGAATACTATACACACCATTATTCACATTGCTATGAGTCCAATCCTTACCAGGATTTAGAAAATTAATTACCAATCCTTAGTATCCTTATTTTATCCTTATTTTACTGGTATATGGAAAACAAATCTATCTATCTATCTAGTCCAATTTAGTCCAATCCTTACCAGGATTTAGAAAACTAATTACTTGTCTAACTGACTCAAAGCATGTATCAATGTTGTATTTGTGTAAAATTCGTTAAAGATTTCACCTAGACCAGGTACATACGGTAAAATAAAAAATAGCTTTTTGTCAAATTCAATTAAACTGGAAAATTGTATTTATTTTATTATTATGTCTAATGTGTCTATTGTCCATTATTTCGTTTATGAATTTAATCGAATAACCATTACAAAATAAGATGTATTTTAAATACAATAATTCTCAATCAAGATATTACTACCACTACTAACAAGTCAATGCAGCACCAAGCCGCCTGAGGCCAACACAGCTACGCACGCTCCTCCTCCATCCCAATCTATTTAAAGCCCCCCTTTTTACACCCGGCCACGAAGTTCCCATTTCCTTTAAATCTTTCTTTACGACGTCCTCCCACCCCAGACGACGACGACCTGCCTTCCGTTTAGCCTTAGACGGTTGGCCGAAAAGAACAATCTTCGGCAATCTGTCATCCTTCATCCGCACAACGAGCCCTAGCCACCTCAATCTTTCTTTCATTATAGCCCTAGAGAGCGGTATTGAACCACATTTTTCGTATGGCCTATGGTTTGAAATACGGTCAGTCAGCCGGGTACCCAGAACAATCCTTAAGCAATTTCTCTGGAAAAAATCTAAGAAATCTTCATCCACTTTTCGCAGCGTCCATGCTTCAGAGCCATATTTGAACACTGTCATCACTGTAGTTTCTAATAGTCTAATCTTGGTTTGCAGACTTATCTTCCTATCCACCCTGAGCCTTGGCTGTTCTACTTTTAACATCTTAACTGCGCCCACCATCTTTACTAATAACACTACCAAGGTAAGTGAAGCTGCCCACTTGCTCAATCTTTTCGTTACCCAACGTCACCTTTTCATCTTCACTTAGTTCTAGAATTAGTAAATTAGTATTCTTAACATTAATTTTCAAACCTATTCTAGCACCCTGAACGCGCAAAACCTCTAAGACTTCAGTCATTTTGTTCACACTTTCATCTAGGATGCATAAATCATCAGAAAAATCTAATTCCATGCTTAACTCCTGATTTAATACAAAACCAGCTGCTAACCTCATTTCCTACCTTAACCGCAGCAGTGTTATTCTCGTACATAGCACTAATAACTTTAATGGTATTTGTCTGGTATACCATACAAGGATAAAACCTTTACTAAAGGTTTTCTGTCAATAGAATCGAACCCTTGCTCATAATATATTAAACTGAGGACCAAAGGTGTTTGAAAACTCAGGCACTTCTCAATTATTAGCCCAAGAGTGAAAATTTGGTCGACACATCCTCTACCTTTTCTAAAGCCACACTATTCTTCTCTTAAAACTTTGTCTACGGCATCTCTCAGTCTAAAAAGAATCATGTTACTAAGTAATTTACTACCTACAGAGACCAGACTAATGCCTCGATAATTACAACACTCACTTTTATCACCTTTCTGATAAATTTGCTTAATTAATGTTTTAGTAAAATTGTTGGGTACTTCCCCTTTTTCAAAAATCATATTCATAATCTTCAATGACTTATTTCTAACCTCAGAGTACCATATTTAAGAAACTCATTTAACACACCATCATCACCTGGAGCCTAATTATTTTTTAGTCCTTTTAGTACTGTCGCTAATTCCTCCTCACAAAACAAATCTTCCTTCTTATCCAAGATATCACAAACTTTTTCATTTTCCTCTATATCTTTTCCTGCAACTCTATCTCGGTTAAGCAAATTCTCAAAATGTTCAGTCCATCTCTCTTTAGTTTTTTCCTTATCGCTAATTGCAGCCCCTTTCCTATCTTTAACTGGGCCAAGTCCGGATTGACTACTCCCTCCCAATTTGTTAACATACCAGTACAATATTTTACTATTATGCCGTCTAGCTGCATCTTCCAGATCCTTTGGCAATTTTATCCAAGGCCTCCACTTCACACCTCCTTAGTTCATATTTTAATGCTTTCTCTACTTTCTTTACATTCCTGTTGTTTCCATATGATCTATCAATCAGATAATTCTTGTACAAGTCCTTTCTCCTTTCTATTCAACATAAAGCTTTTTCACTACTATTCTTAGCTGCAGTTGTAGCTTTCTTGCCTAAGACACCTTCAACAACTTCACAAATTATTTTTCTAAAAATCATATTTTATTTACAATATATTTAATAATCATATTTACATTATCATAATTTACACTCTTAAGTTTAGTATTCAACTGTTCCTGGAAAGTTTCTCTAAAATTCTCATCCTGGAGTCTACAAACATCCTAACTTCCCGGTAGGTAGTTACCCTTCCGATATTTCAGCTTTGAATTAACCCTTGTCACTACTAGATGGTGATCTTTACTTTTAATATCAATAACGGCATTCCTATATACCCTAGTTTTTGTTTTGATCCTGTAAGTCTTCGGTTTACTATAACATAATCAATAATGTTTGCTGTCTTACCATCACATGAATGCCAAGTTAATTTATGAGCCATTTTATGACCAAACACCGTATTGGTTACAACTAGATTGTTATACCTACAAAATTGCAAATGTCTGTATTCATTGCTGTTTTCTTTTCCTACACGAAATTTACCTAGGCTAGGATACCATCTATCCCTATTTCTACTGACCTGCGGCGTTAAAATCTCCCAGTAAAAACATCATATTTTTACCTGGGACCCTGTCTATTTGCTGCAGTAACTGTAAGTAAAATTTATCAGAGTCACTATTATCTCCTTCAGTCGGTTCTACAGTGGCGTATACTACTATAACTGATACCCTGAACTTTTTAGTCATAAAATAAGCAATTTGTATTCTATTATTAATACCTTCCCAGCCTAAACAAGACTTAGCAGCTTCCTTATTCATCATGAGACCTACTCCCTGTCTATGTACCCCATCCTTCCTGCCTGAGTAAACAAATTCTATATCACCTAATTCATGCTTCCTACCCCTGGGATATGAGTTTCTGAAACTCCTAATAAATCCAGTTCGAATCGTCTGAATTCGTCAGTCAAAATGTCAATACGATAGTCATTTTTTAACGTCGTAAAATTCCCAGTTCCAATTTTCATTTTCTTTAAATCATTGAAATTATTTTCGCAACAGGAAAATCAATGATTCCGGATACAAGTGCAGGACGGGGATCACATTTCTTCTCAAGTCTACACCGAAGTGCCTAAGCCGGCTTAGAACCAGACAGAAAGAAGTCCCTGGGACCTCCATGAATGGAGACTTTGTGCAATCTTGGGCCCATCTAGGTCAGAACATGGTTTTCAGCACTTGGCGAGGCTCTTCTATCAACAAGAGTCGAAATCCTTCACAGACAGTCTCAAACCTATTACCTCCGACTCATTATATATCCATGGCTACAAATATTATGCTACTACAGGGAGGTGGCCCATAATAGATAAATTAGCTAGGAAGAGGTTTTCAGCCCGAAGACGCCCGTCTAAACATACCAATCCCAGAAAAATTGTCCATTAGTCAGAATCCCGCGCGAATGCTGTGTTGTTAACTAGGTTATAATTACCTCGAGGGGCGCCACTCCTCCAGTGGGAACAGAGTTGACCGCAAGGTCCCCAGTCTTGCAGGTACCCCGAAAGGGTCGAGGCAGCTCTTTGCAGAGGCCATTGTCCTTAGATCTGGATCTTACGCCCTGTCGCAGTTGTCCTCCTATAGTGGATCCCCCCCCGTGATGGTGTTCTGCATCACCATGCAATTTAACCCATTACTGGGAAGAGGTTTGTGACTAATGGGACTTGTGGATGAACCAGTGGGCCCTTTTGAGTGTACATTTTAGGGGCCTTCTTCCTTCTCCGCCTGCATTTATGACTCCGGTTGAGGGTACCCCAGTTTCTATTATGGACCCCCAGGGACGAGAACAAAATCTAAAAGCCCGATCAACTAATGAAAACACAACTCCTCTTTCCACTGAAACTGGGTGGCACGAAGAAATATTGTGATATTTTATACTATGTGTAGATTTTCTGTATGTTGAGCAAAGCAAATGGTTATCTCTTTTAATTAATAAAACATCAAGAAATGATAGCCGATGATTTTCTTTAAACTCAACTATAATTTTAGTGGTTTTACCAAAGCTGTTTAAATGTTCAAGAAAATACTTTAGGACTGAAATCTTTGCTTCCAAATGCAAACAACGTCATCCATGAATCAAACCCACCATATTTTTTACCACCCTAATCATCACATACAGCTTGACAATGCCACAGCTTGTTCTAACGATTAATTAAAAAAAAAACTTTTTCAACAAAATAAGTTTAAAAAAAAAGTAAAGAAGTCTATTAAACCAAATTAACAAAAATAGAAACAAATAATTTACCACGAATACAACTACCACAAATCAGTATCCATAAATAAATGACACCCAAAACAAACAGAAATTAAAATAAGTAAGAGTCAAACTCAAAATAAGAAGAAATTAATACAAGTAGGGTTCTAAACCAAAAGCTTTCTAAAAGCCGGATTATAATTTGTACTTTACTGAAAAAATTCAAATGAATTTACTAAAAAAATCAGCATTGTCAGTTGAATATACAGATGCTGATATGTATTCCTTAAAATGTTACTTGATTTTTGATCTCTTAAAGTTAGAAAAGTGAAAACATTTAAAATATTTTTTTTCATTAAAGTACAAATTATATTCTGGCTTTTAGAAGGCTAGGGGTTTTGGGTTTCATTAATTTATTGATACTGATTAGTGGTAGCTGTATTATTGGTAGATGATTTGTTTCTATATTTGTTCATTTTGGTTTAATGAAGTTTTTTACTTTTTTTGAAAACTTATTTTTTTGAAAAATTTTTTTTTGAATTAATTTCTGCTCGTTTTATATTGACATAGTCTTTTTCAGGGAGAAAGACTGACCCTCTTCTAAAGTTAAACAACCATCCCTTCCATAAAAACCGTAAATACTCCCTGGGCATAGCATACAACCTTTGGCCCTAATTTCTGGGTATTCTTTCAACCCAAAGGGATTTTTATATAATCCAACATGAATCTACCTAATCCAATACCTGCAACAGCTCAGATTCAGAAAAATATGTAGGCACTGCCTTCTTACGATACGGAACAATAAATAGAACCGACTGAAAAATTACAAAATGGTTAACTGGAAGAATGTTCCATATAACATACATACTTTGATTACGTGATTTGTAAGAGGAAATGGAACATATTCGTTCAGTACTCTTAACCCTTTATTCTGTTATCTCTGGAGTGGCAGTAGGTGGCACTTAAATTAATTGGAATGAACAAGTGGGCAGTAATTAAGTTAAGAATGTACTAAACTAAAGGTTTGCGAAAGCATAGGTTGGCTGGCCCCCAGCCCCCCATTGCACTTCCTGGCTGAAGGACCACGAAACGGAGATCAGCACCGCCGGTTTGGACCTTAAGGGTCTAGTGCCGCATCCTTCACCTTTTATTTTTACCTTTAAACTAAAGAAGACGGCCCTCAATGCATTTTAAGGTAAAATGGGACGCATCATTCCAACATTTCTGCTTAATTTCAACTGAAGATGGATAATATGGTACTTGTATGACAGGTTCTCCTCAATAATAATTCCTAAGTAACGTACAAAGCTAGCACGATCAATACACACGTTGTTTGAAGCCTCAACTGACCGGAGTCCAGGATAAGAAGTTGAAGTCCGAGAGTAAATAATAAATTTTGTCTTCTTAGAACTTGCTGTCAGACGATTAGACTTAAACCACAATAGAATTCTATCAATTGACTGACATATATTTTGCCAAAGTATCAGACATTTGGGCCCAGAGACACTGCTCCCCGGTCCATCAGCAAACAACTCAGTAAGTCCGAGATTCTTTGACGAGTCACCCAAGTCATTGATATAAATAAAGAAAAGCAAGGGGCCAAGTACAGATCCTTGAGTGACCCCAACGTTGTTCGACTGCTGCACTGTTCTTGATTTGGAGTCACTGTCGGCAACGAAATGTGCCCGGTCATGCAAGTACGACATAATTAAAGAGCAGGCTGGCCCTCTTATCCCATAATGATGCAGTTTATGCTCCAAAATACCATGGGAAATCGTGTCGAATGTTTTTTTGGTGTCAAAAACTCAGTTCCTGAAATATCACCTTTATCCAAAAGGTTATGAATAAACTGAGTAACAGCTAAAACTGCATGTTGGGCAGAATGGTTTCTCCTTAAACCAAATTGTGACTTGAGAAAGAAATTAATCTTCCCTAGAAACGAAACAAGACGATTATATAAACAACATTCAATAAGTTTAGAAAAAGCCGATAAAATCGGAATTGGACGATAATTATTTGGATCTTTTGAATCACCTCCCTTATTTAACGCGACTATTCTAGCAGCTTTGAAGCAATCAGGGACTTTGTCGTACTTAAAACAAAGGTTAATAGTATGAGCTAAGCACTCCGCAGTTCCAGGACAATCATCCTCAGTAAATTTGTGCTAGATCCATCCGCCCCTTCTGACTTTCCGTTTTTCCAAAGCCTGGAAATTGCCAATAATTCTGAAGCCAATACAGGAGAAAGAAATATTGATAGGTCATTCGATGGAGGTAAATACTTCTTAAAATCAGTATCCGCAGCTGACTGCAATACAGCTGTTGGTTCTCGTCGACAGCTGTCAATAGTAGCAAAGTGGTGGTTAAGTAGTGTAATCACTTCTTTTTTCCCTTTCACAGTTGTCCCATCTGTTGCTGTCATTTCTTCGGGGATTTCGCTTTGTTTCGTCGTTTCTTGGTGACCCTTCCGCCTCCAGGTATGTTTGTTTGTAATAACTCTGCTTTGATGACAAAATTAATTTTGCAAATGTATTTTTATAATTCTTAAATTTTGCTTATTTTCTTCAGTCGAATTAGATTATTATTTCCAATATAGCTTATTCTTTACATTTATAGACTTGAGTATATTTGATGTAATCCAAGGTTTAGCAGGCCCTTGCCCTGAGGGTTCGAGTGCAGTCGAGCGTTCGAGCGCAGTGCAGTTCGAGTGCAGTGCAGTTCGAGGACCATTTTGTGCAGTTCGAGGAGGCAACAGTCGTTTCCAGTGATAAAGGTTTCACACAATGGGCTCTTGAAGCATTAGAAATTAAAAGATATTTTTGCAGGTTTATCAATTAATAGAGATACTGGGAATATAAATATTGATCCTATTTATGATAGTATTTTAAAAAAGGAACCCGTATTTAAAAATAAAAATAAGGTATTTCAAAATGTCCCAGGGGTTAGTTCAAATAATAAACCTAAGCGAGTACCAGCTTCAAAAGCTTTGCATAAAATTATTATTCCTTGTTCATTTGGTATTTTAAAACATTTAATCCAGTTACTTTTGTGAGGTGGTTTCACGATGGTAGCTCCAAATTGTAAACTTTAGGCAATTGTATATTATATTTTTAGGTGAGTCTATTTTATTTTTATGTAAATTTTTTAGTTTTAGTTTATTTTTTTTTGTGTCTACGCTGAAGACGCCTTGTTTCATATGGGCGAAATATTCGTTTTTGTTTTTCGTTTTCATTTACTGGCCATAGACCCGTTTGTCATACTATATTTTTCTGTCATGGCTGGCCAGTTCGGCTTTAGATCTTTTACTGCTTGCTTATTATTCTGGCGGTTCTTAGACACAAAGTTATAACTGGGAAGATTAACGTTTCAGTTATAAAAAAAAATCACCCGGAAAATGATGTGTACTACTCAAATCGTTGGGGAAAATATACTTGTTCTGGGTGAATTAATTACTTTCAGATCCAGGTATTCTGTTTCAGAAGACGAACTAAAAAAAGATCATCAAGATCAAGCGGGCTATTCTGAAGAGGAAAATACCTTTCCATCCCCAGCCGGCGAGTTAAATCATTTTTAATTAAACTCAACTTATCAAATATCCAAGGTGGGAGTCTGGAGCAGTGAGTGAAAAAGATAGTTGATATGATAGATATATCACCAACAGCTCATTAAAAGTATCATGCTGTGTTCCTAAAAAAAAAACAAGAAAATACACGCCAAAAATTGTACATTGAGTAATGCAAAAATTAAAGGAAGAAAAAACCTAGAAGTTCGACACAAAAGAAATAAATATTGATAAAAGAAAAGTCGCAAGGACAGCAAACATTTGCTAATCCTGGAATTTTAGAACATGTTTCAGAAAAACTCAATCTTTGACACAGATAAACACTAAGGTTAAATAGACAATCGAATAAGCCCTTTTTGAAGTTTCTACGACAACATTTTCTATAAGAACCTCACATGCCCCCAGGGCATAACTTACAACCCTTGTCCTGAGGGCTGTGGGGGGGGGGGGTTCATCATCAAATACTTAATCTCAAGAACTTCCAATTACGTTGAACAAAATGGCTGTCTCAAAATTTAATTGGATGTGTTTGGGGAAAAGGTGGGCATGAGAGGGGGTTAGTTGCCCTCCAATCAATTTCGACTTTTAAAAAGAGCACCATTCCTTTTAGTCCTTAGTGCAGAGCGCTGAAACTCCAATCGAATGAGCCCTTTTTTAAGTTTCTACGACAAAGATTCCTATAAAAACCTTATATGCCCCAGGGCATAACTTACAACCCTTGCCCTGAGGGCTTTAGGGGAGTGTCCTCCTCAAAAATATAATTTTTATCTGAAAATCAACTACGTTGAACAAAATGCCTATCTCAAAATTTTGATCAGATGTGTTTGGGGAAATGTTGGGCGTGGAACGGGTGTTAGTTGCCTTCCAATCACTTTCGACTATTAAAACGGGCATTAGCTATTTCCATTACAATTGAATGAGCCCTTTTCGAATGTTCTACGACAGCTTCTTCGATACTAAGTGCCCTCGTCTAAACAAAAAACAAAACAGAAAAACAATACGTTGTGCCAACAACGCTGTTTACTTAGGCAGCGCTATTGCGCTGCCTATGATAAAGGCTTGACACAGTGGGCTAGGGAAGCCATTCAAATAAGATAACATATTCTAGCAAATCTTTCAATAAATAGAGATGCAGGTAATTTAAATGTTGATTCGACTTATAACATTCTTTTGAAAAGGGAGGGTACTAAGGTTTTAAAAAATCACCAGAAAACTAGTTTAAATGCAAGACCTAGGAGAATTGCACCAGCGGAAGCTAGCCGCGTCCTTATGGTTTGTCTCTTCCTTCTACAGTCAGTAGTCCAGTTTCTTTTCTTCATCTTGAAATTTTCCTCTGTCTTTGTTTTTGTCGTGGCTGGCCAGTTGGGCTATAAATCTTTCATACTCAAGAAATTGCACTAAAAATACCATTTTTGGCGCCACATGGTTTTTTATGACAGAGTTATTGAGACAGATTTACACAGATCAAGACTTTAAAATGAGCCAATAAATATTTCTCTCCGATGTTGCAGTAGCCTGTTGTTTCTGCTAGTAATTCCATGATCTGTGAAACTTAATAGGAGGATGGGAGGGAGAGTAAAGAAGAGCGAGGACTGGAATACTGGGCATGGGTGTAGGGAGGGGGGGGAGGGGGCAGGGGAGCAGCTGCCCCCCTAGACCTTCAAATTTACATTAGATATGGCTGAAAAAGCAGATGTCTACGAAAAAGCAGTTTATAAAACTCCATCACACTATCGACGCCCCCCCCCCCTAGACAATATGCTGCCTAATGCTGCCTACGCCCTTGATACTGAGGTCTAAATTTTTGGACCATGGAGATTACGGCAGCATATTTATTGCCATCTAGCCATTCCCTCTGGATATGGCACCAAAAAGTGCCAGTTTCTCCGCAATATGGCACTTTATGACGGCTTGATCAAGACAAAGATATAGAGCACGTAGATGTGAAAATTAGATCTTAGATCTAGCCTTAAAAAGCTCTCTATGATGTTGCAGTAGTCTGCCAGTCCTGTTTGTCAGTAGACGGTTTAAGGAAAATACTGATGGGGCTGAGAGGGGGAACATACAAGAGGGGGGACTTTCAACATCAGACTTAGAGTTTTCAACCATGGAGATTATCATAGTGCCCTTTTCATTCTTCCCGGCATTTCCATTCCAGAAATATCACCCAAAGTGCACTTATACGGCACCATAGACCACTTTACGAATGTATTATTCATTTGAAAGCTATTAGATACATAAATTATATTTCAAATGAGCCTCTTAATCAGCTCTCAAAGATCTTCCCGTGTCCCACTATTGGCAAAGAAATAAAAGGAAATCCATCAGTGCTAAGCGTGATTATCCTTGCTTTTTAAAGTAGGGAAGGGGCTTTAATTCTGCTGTATTTGGTCTTTAACAATGGTAATGCCTATTGTGCACTTTTTATTCCGATTCGGAGTCATTTTTAAGAGGTTTCAGTTTTTTTCCAAACTACCTTCCGAAATAACATTTTACAATTAGGGTTGATCGAAATAATAGTTACCATTCCTTAATCAGCTAAAATTGACATTTTTTTATGACTATGCAGTTCTTTTAAAACATATTTTTAAGCTTTTGGTCACTATGGGCCGTGGTTTGCTCTTTACTAGGTTGCAGCTATCGCTACACTCATGGATTCTCTAGCTTAAATAATTAAGTACTTAAAAAACTCGCTCATTAAAAAAAGATGAAAAACACCTGGGTCAAAAGATGTTAAAATATTTCTGTATTAATTGCTTCCTAACTTTCTTTTAACATGAATTCAAAACTAAGCATGAACTTAACATCAAAACTTAACATGAATTTAAAAGGTAAGCGTAAGAAAACCCCTAAAAACAAAACACAAATAAAGGAAAATCTATCCTAAAAGTAATGAATTAGAGGGATGATAGATCTTATAAAAAAGGAGAAAATAAAAAAAAAACTGCTCTGAATGCTAATGTGTTATTCAAAATTTATTGTTTATACATAATTGTTGTTATTTTTAGTCAAACAGTGTTAAAAGTCAAACGGTCAAACAGTGTTAAAACAACCTTTAGTCCCAAAAACGTGACCTGGTACCATTAGGAGTCAGTTTGGAACTCTTCTAAGAATTTCAAGGATTTTTACGTAATGTGTTTCAGATTTAACATTTTTTTTATTAAAAAGTATTTGGGTATTCAATTTTAAACATAAAGACCCTTTTATTCATATTTCATGGGGATTACCTAACTCGTTTACCCAAGAAAGACCCGTTGGACAAGTACAAAAGAGGGTGAATCTAATTCTATTTTAGGGATGGTGATCGGTGATTTTACATCAGGGTACAACTGACCTTTACCTATTGGACTCCACATCACCATGAAATGAACTCGCATCAGGTGTACAGTGGCAGACCAAGGATAAAACATTTCTTTTGGGCTAGAAAGATTATGTAAAAGGCCATAGAATTCTTGGAATACTTCCAAGCTGGCTCCTTATGGTACCAGGTCACGTTTATGGGGCAACAGGTTGTTGTAACTCTGTTTGAACTTGAAATAAAAACAGTTATATATAGACTCTAAATTTCGATGAAAAACATTAGCTTGCTTTTAAGATATTAAGTGGGTTCTTATTATTTACGGTTCTGGAACTATGGCTCCATATGTCAGGTTTTAGTTCCTAAGTTTTGATTTTTTTCAAACTTTGAGCCACTAGCGACATGGGTTAGCACCTTTTGATCGAGCTCAAATTTCGTCTATGTTAATATCTGGAAAGAGGAATAGTTTTGTGGGGTTTAGACGAACAAAATTCCGACATTTTTTTTCTGCTCTATATTTGTTTTACGGGCACCCTAATATCAACTAAAAAGCATTTGTTCAATTTTTTATATTTGTTTTTCCCTTTAACCACTTTGTTTGTATTGGTAAAAATAGAAATAATCAAATGTGTCAAATTGTTTGTATGTTTATTTAGTGTCAGTAAATTTCAGTAGAAAATATCTTAAATTTAATTATCTATTCCATTGTCATCTCCTATCTAGTTATCCATCCTAAATAAATTCATTTGATTATATACTTATTTATCAAAAAAACCTCTGTTCAAATGAAACAAATTGGATATAATGACCAGACGCAAAGGTTTTTAAGATTAATATTATGGAATTATGAAGATCAAGGTCTTAGAAAAGGGCTGGAAATGATGATATATGCCCTTTATAATTTGAATAAAAGTCATCTTCAGAGATATTAAGAAGATAGAACATCCTTAAGAATGAGTGATTACCTATTTCTCCGATTGTGAAAAACCAGTGGTTTGAATGCGGGCAGTCAGCGTGAATATTGAGATTCAGGAAATAAAACAATGACGTATACTCATAAAAAATGGAAAGAATTGTATCTTATTCAACTTGCTAATAAAATTCCTTTGTTGGAAAACCAAATTCTCAGAGATGAAATTACCCATTTACAGTTAAGATGTTTCTCCTGAGATGTGAAAATAAAATTAATGTTTTGAATTTTTCGTTTTTTTGCATAGTGTAAAAAAAATAATCAATGGTAAGGAGCTCTAAGACAATCTGACCCCTAACATCTGTTTTAAAATCTCCACAGATGGGGACTTTGAGTCCCTTTTGAAAGATTTCATGTTAAACATATTATTTAACTAAAGTATCACTCCCTGTGATACTTCATAGATAAATTTCTGTAACAGGTCAAGCAGATAATATTTGTACACTTCGAGCACATTCTATCCTCATTTTTTGCTACAACCCAACCTGGATGTCTACCCCAAGTGACGTTTGTCAAGTCATGAAGTTCTGATAGGTGTAGTGGTGCTCTCAATTGGGTGGAAGAATTGGTGCTAAAAAAGAAAGGCTGCGTTTTACCCAGGAGTTTTCCTTGCTCTTCTGTTGATCTTCTGGCTCCAATCATTTTACCTGCACGGATAACTCCTTGTGTTATTTATACTGTTTAACTCCGTCTTATCATCCATGGCTTTGCAGTTCAAAGACAGGAGAGCGATTTTCCTATCATACCTTAGGACAACAGAAACCTTTTTGTATTAGTGCACAGACATCACATAACTTTCTCTGCCCTTAATTTTCATTTTTCTTTCAACAGATAAAATTACTGCCCCCTTCCTTAAATGTAAAAGTCGAAAGCCTACTGCGTCATCTACTTTTTAATAACAAAATGTGTCTTTGATGAATATGCTAAGATTCGGTTAGCTTTTAACGCTGCAAAAAGTGAGGTAATTTTTTTTTCGTCGAAACACTAAAGATTAGGCCCCAATAAGAGTGCTCCTATATGACACTGAAATCAGCACAAAGTCTTCTCTTACTTACCTTGGACTGCCATTCTCTTCCGATATGAAGTCGACTTGTGAAGCACCGTTTGAGCATTTTTCTGAAAAGGCAAGAAAAGCATACGGAGTACTTTTACTTTGTAGACGTCTTCATAACCCTCGTATACTCGGACGCCTTTATTCTGTTTTTGTTACACCCTATATTATGTCACTTTCGCCGTTTTGGTCTCTTTTCACTGAAACTGGTAAGCGTTCAGTCCGCCGAGTGTACTACAAGTATGCAAAGTATCTCCTAAGTGTTCTGCCGTGGGAGAGAAAGACTAGAATTTCCCAAAAATATAAAATTGTTGACCCGACTAATGCAGTCACTAAGCATATTGTCCGGTTTCAGCATTGGCTCAATCCTCATCGTGACCTATGGCTACTGTAGGTTACTCTAAATACGAATTAATTACTGTTCTAAATAGAATCGTGAAGTTTTTTTCTTTCTTTTTGCCTTTTCTTTGTGTTTTATTTTCTTCTTTTTTTCTGTTTTTCATACTCCGTCGTATAACTTGTGTTTTTTATGATGGGAAATAAAAATTATTCATTCATTCACATTATATTTCTAATAGTAAACATCATGACTAACATATCTATATCATCCTCATTTCATATTTCGAAAACACCAAAAGTGATTTTTTTGTTTTAGGTGTATTTTATATCATTTTAAGACATGAAAAAAAGTTAAAAAATTTCTAAATTAAAAAAGTACAAAAAAAAATAAAAGTTAAAAAAAAAGTCAAAAAATTAAATAAGAAAAAAGGGGGGAGTGGGTAAAATGATGAGGGAGGGGGGTATTGGGTTTCTTGATGGTTGGGTACCTTGGAGGTCTGGTCATGGATGACCATGGGCTGTCGTATTATTGCCTAAAAATGTATGACTGAAACTTCCAGCGCATCATGAGCGGGATTTGAATATTTCTATTGTTATTAGTACTGCTGCTACTGCTTTTACTACTGCTGTTAATTGCTTACTTATGCTTCGAACTACCCACGTCGGATGGCACATAAGGTGGTAACGATGCCTCTCCAGTATGACTTCTCCTATGTCATCGGCCAAAGATAATCAAGGGATGTTCTTGTGAGCGGTGCGTCTTTTTCAAGGTATCGTCTAAATGCAGCTTTATGTTGGCCGTGCCATCAAACTCCGGGAGGAGTCCAACTCCAAACATTATGGGTTAGGTGATTGCAGCCCAATATAATCATGTGTTCCGAATATCATTACTGATTGCTTATGACTTCATCAATAACAAGCCGCTGTTTAGTCTTCTCTCTGGTGAATTTTGTCCTGGTAATTTTGAGTGGGCATTTTTGTCCGTCCAGTTGATTCCGAGAATTTGCTGAAGACAAATATTTTAAAAACTTTGGATGGTTTTCTCTAGCTGTTTTGTCAGCACCCAGCTTTCAGAGCCACACATGAGGGGTACTCTTCCACACGTTTCTTAACTTATCAAAGGCGGTTCTTGTGCACGCAATACGTATGGTGATTTCACATTCAGGTCTTCCATCGGGGCTCACAAGACTCCTAAGATTTCTAAATATCTTAGCTTCCTCCATTTCATTTGCTTTAAGTGCCAGCGGCTCAGCAAGTAGTTTATTCACATTATTGCGAATAATTTTTGTCTTTTGCCTACTTTTTGCCAAACCTGTATGTTCACCTACTTTTGAGAGCTCATTTATCTTGTACTGAAGCTCCTCTCTCAAGTGAGAAAGGAGCCTTATATTTTGTGCGAAGTCTTCTCAAATGAAGTATGACTCTCGTTCAACTGGATGCCACGTATGAAGTTACACATTCTACAGAATAAATTCAATGAGTATTATAAACAGTAATTGGAATACAATGCATCCTTGTCGAACGCCTGAGATGACTTTAAACCAATCAGTCATGTCCCCATCCCTGGACGTGATTTTCTATGGGGCTGGGGGGAAGACTGCCACCTCCAGATCTGAGTTTTCCCTCCGCAGCATCAGTTTGCCTCCCCCCAGCTGAAATTTAGCTTCTTAAAAAATTAAGTTAAGCCTGTATAATTCAAGTATCCATAGAAACAGACATGTTTTCTTTATTGTATCTTGATCCTTAGGGATATGTATGACTCCTTTTCAGTTTTTACTGTCATTTTCACTTGATTTAGGAACATTGGCTCCAACTTTACCCTCCCTCCCCCAGGATTTTGATGAAATTAAGCCACTATCCCCATTGTCGGTCCGAACAGAACACATTAAATCATCACATAAAACCATTATAATTCAGACAATTTTAACCGAAAAAACATTGCAGCACAGTATGATTCCAGTCTGCCATTCATTGGATTCTTCAATTAGTACTCTAAGACTGAAAATCAAGTCAGCATATGACCTACTTCATCGGAAACTTAAGTCTTATGTCGACTTTCGTCTAGATGTGATTGAAGAGTATTTTGCAAAGAACTTTGCTTCCAATAGACTGTAGGGTGATACCTCACCAGTTGTTATAATCAGCAGTTCTTCCCTTCTTAGAGAGTCTGAATATAGCCTCTCTCTTCGAATTTGTCAGAATATCCTCAGTGTCCCATATCTGTATAAACTCTGGTCTAGCAGCTCATCTAGCACTCCAGCACCATATTTCAATAATTCAGGCTGTATGAAGCCGTCCTAGCCGATTGGATTGGTGCACTGGATTTAAGATCCTTTATCAAAGAGGAAGAGAGTTCAAATCCTAGTGTGACCAACTATTTGGTTTGGGATGGGGGTCAGTGGTGTAACTCTGTAAGCTCAGCCACAGTCGACCCAGCTTTAAATGGGTACCTGGAAAAATCAGGGGAAGGTAAACAGGAAGGGTATGCGAAAGCACAGGATGGTTGGCCCCCATCCCCATCCCCCATTGCACTTCATGGCTGAAGGGGTAAGAAACGGAGATCAGCACCACCGGTAGGGACTGTAAAGTCCAATGCCGTATTCTTTACCTTTTTTTCTTTACCAGGCTGTATACCATCAATTCCCGCTGATTTTCCATTCTTTAGTTTGCATAGTACTGTCTCTACTTCATGTAAACTAATTGGCTCTGTACTTATATTCAATTGGAAAAAGGGGTCGACTTTACGGATTCTTAAGGGCCTACTGGAGGGGCAAAGTTTCGTATCTCCTTGAAATACTTTTTTCATCTATTATCAATTTTTTCTTTGTGGGTTTACTCTCAATCGTAGTCGCAGGATTTTTGAATTTCCTATGATTTATTTTGTTATGCAAAAAGCAGTCCTGCTATGACCTTTACTCGCAGCAACCTCGTAGCAAGCTACTAAAACAACACTATTAGTACTAATATTGCATACTACAACCACTGCTACTAAGATACTAGTACTATTAAGGCTTAGAGTATGAAGGTGAAAATTTTAGAGAATATTGAGGGAATATTTGAATTAAATCAAAACACACTATGTGCATTCAGATTGTCATAAGGGCGTATCTCAAGAATGAATTAGGGTATTATATTGGAAATTGCAGGAAATACTTCAAGGGGAAGATCAATTGACTAAAAGGCAATATATGCAAACTACTATTAATGTTACTACCACTGCTAATGCTACTGCTACTATAACTTCTTCAGTTTTAATCATTACTAACACTAGGAATAATAATATTTGAATTTCAGGAATAGTTTAGGGGGATGCTGAAATAAACCTAAACATACTATGAACATGACGGTGATTAAAGGGACACATCCGCAATATTACACAGTGACTAATTGTACTAAGCTGAAACTGCTCTATGAGGGGGTATTCAACTAACCGAAAGTCAATTTGTTAATACTGCTGCTGCTACTAGTACTAACTACTAGTACTATTAGTACTTCTATTATTACTAGAGTTACTCCTATTTCAGCCACTGCTGTAACGGGTGTGAAGATGAAATTTTCAGGGAATATTGAGGAGGGGTGTTTTAACTAAATCATAACACATCGCCTATATTTAGACTGTTAAAAGGGCGTATCAACAATATCTTTGGAATGGTTTGGTACGTGAGTTGAAACTTACAGAGCTTATTGCGGGCGTTGCTGAACTAATCAAATATTCACATTGTACTACTATTGCTACTCTCAAGGCCCACCCCAAGATTTTTTTGGGGGGGTTTGATTCAAAGATTGTTTTCGGGGGATGTTTTACAAAAAGAAACCCTCAAAAAACGCATATAAATTTTATTTTATATCCTTTTTTGTTATGTTTTTACGAATCAGACAAACATTTCGGGGGGGGGGAGTTTCAAAAACCCCTTCCGCCCCTCCTCCCTCGGTAGGGCCTTGACGACTCCCACTACTGCTGATAATACTACTGCTACGGTCACTATTCCTACTATTGCTACTAAAGCTAAGGCTGCTACTACTAGTTCTACTGCTCCCACTACTACTGCTACTACAATTACCACTGGTCCTACAACTACTGCTACTAAAAACAAGGCTATTAAGACGAAAATTTTCGTGACTTTGAAACAATGTTCAACTGAATCAAAGCACACCGTGCACATACAGGTTGTCAAGAAGATCCATCCGAAATGCCTCAGGAGTGGCATATTGTATTAAACTTTTACCGTGCGTTGATGCGCATGTTGAAAAAAAAGGAGCTGTGTATATATTGCTACTACTAAAACTATTGCTACTATTGAAACTAAGGGCATTAAGATGAACCGTCCCATGGGTGTTTTGATATAATATACTAAATCAGAACAAACTGTGAGTATGCAGACTGTCAAAAGAGTGTAACGGATAAATCGCAGGAACGGCTAACATTATTAAGATGGAACTTCCAGAATATGTTGTGGCGGATTTTGAACTAGTCAAATGACACTATTCGTATTTTAGTAATATTGCGGCTACGATTGCTGCAACTAATGAGGCTTATGGTATTAATGTGAAACTCTTTGAGAACATTTAAAGCGACGGGGGTGGGGGTTGTTGTTTCAATGAACTAAAAAAACTATAGACATTCAGGTTTTAAAATGACATATAAGGAATATTATAAACAGCACAGCATTATCATAGAAAATTTTATAGGAGCCCATTCGAGTGGAAATAAAAAGTTCTAGTATCTATTTTAAGCGTTAAAAAAATTAAAGGGCAAGCAGCTCCATCCCAAGCCCACTAGTTCTCCAAACATATCCAATCAAAGTTTTAAGATAGCCGTTTTGTTCATCATAATTGAAAGGTTCAGCTACATTGTCCCTGGAAATGTTGGGAATGTGTATCAAGAACGGCCTTGAGTATTAGGTTGAAACTCTCAGAGCATGATGCTGGGTATGTTGAGCTAATAAAAATTGTATTGTCTGCATTTTCTTTCAGTGGATAAACTGCAGTTTTTGCAGTAAATGCAGTAGGTAAATGCACTATCTACTACTACTGTTAGTACTAATGTTACTGAGACTAGTGGTATTAATATGGAACTTCCAATGACCGTTGAGTGGGATGTTGCATGCAAGTCATGAGCAGGATGCATCGGAAATGTCTCAGAAAAAGCTTAAAAAAGTAAGTTGAAACTACTAGGCCATGAGGAAGAAATATTGCAGTACATCAAAAAGTTATAATACTATTACTGCTATCACAAACAATATTCTTGGTGCTCCTACTATTACTTTTGCTAGGGCATAGGGAATAAAAGTTATAGGATATACCCTAGAACAGGATATAACTTAGAATAAGGTATAAAGTAAAAACTGTTTTGGAAAGCTTATGTTGCTTTAAAACTAAATTAAAAGACACTACGTGGATGCAGGTTGTTAAGAAGACGCCTTGCAAATATCTCAAGAACGACTGGGGCTATTAAGTTGTAACTGTCAGGGTTTTAATTCTTCTGCTCTCACAATTGCACTTAATCAAAAGAGTGTAAGTACATCGAGGTTGTCAAAATAGCGTCACTATAATGTTTTGGGAATGCCAATAAGTTTTGTTTTTCAGGAAAATAAGAGGACAAAATTAAATAATAATGTATGTGCATAGATTTTCAAAGTGGTTTATGTTATTGAAATGTGTTGAAGAATTTAAAATAATATTTTCTTTATCTATGAAAAAAAGTATGCAAATAAAAAACGAACAGAAAAAATATTAAAAAAGATTCTACAAAATAAGTTTTCCAAAGAAAAAAATAGGGCTAAATTAAACCAAAAACGAGTAGAAATAAACTAAAATAATTTTTCAAACGTAAAATTACCACAAATCACAATAAATACATAAATGAAGTCCAAATTAAACAGAAATTACAATCAATAATCCAGTCAAACTCAAAACAAGCAGAAACTAAAATGAGTGTGGTTGACACCGCCCCGCCTGCCTTCTGAAGACCATAGCATAATTTGCACTTTATTTAAATAATTACATTTTAAATATTTTTACTTTTTGAACATCATTAAATCCAAAATTATTAAGAGTCTAAGGAATAAGTATCACTATAATAATAATTTATTGTTACCCTCTGTACAGAACAAAAATTCACTAAAGAGGGGTATAATAAAAGAAAAAAAGGACAAAAAACAAAAATTACACACAATTACGCACAAATATTGAAAACTTTAATTTTAGACACTTATTCAACATGGGTCAAACACTAAAAGATTTCACAACTAGTGACAC
>JAQQPU010002766.1:28240-38643 GCA_029168905.1 Artemia sp. Kazakhstan ARC1039
GGATACTAAGAAAATACTTGAAGAACCTAAAGATCAGCGATCGGATTTGCTTTTTATCAGAGGCAGAGAAAATTTTTAAATAAGGTGTAAAAATCATATAGCCGACCAAGGGTTCTCTCGTCAAATTTGCCCTCTACCCTGGGGTAGAGACCGTAGGATTTTCTTAGTTTTTCATTCAAATAATCAATTATAAGCTATCTAGTAGATTTAACTGAATCTCCAAATAGAAGGCCTAAATACCTAAGTGAACTGGAAGATGAGATTGTAGCGGGGCCAACTCGGATTATATCATTGGAGGTGACCCCTGGACCAAAAACAAGAAACTCTGTTTTAGAAGTAGTCAGTCCGGAGCAAACACCATCAATAGCGTTCTGGAGTGCTTCAAGATTATCAGCCAAGAGAGGAACGTCGTCGGAATGTGAAAAGTGACTTGTTTCGATTTAAGGGACAATTACGTAAAGTGGAATCTGTTGAGTAACTACTCTAATAAAGTTATTAAATATCGCCGGACTAAGAACAGAACCTTGTTTATCACCATGGCATACACGAATACAATTACTAACAGTACCTTGCAAACGTATCCAATTTACGACTTCTGATGCCCCTGTCTTAGGTAGCTACAGACAAATGAATTAATTCCATTTCTAAAGAGAGACAAAATACCTTGGGAGTGAAAAATGGAGTCAAAAGCCTTGGAAATATCAATATGACAAACATAGAGGCTACTTATTGCCTTTTTGTCTCTCAAGACTCACTAAGAAAATTGGATGATCGTTCTGCACACACAGTCCTTCCCGAAAAACAAATTAGTTATCGCTATGAACACATTTCATGTTAATTTTATTATAGATAAGCTTCTCAAGAAGTTTGCCAATCGTCGAACATACAATAATCAGTCTATATAAACAGTCTATCCCCTTAATAGCATAATATTTTTAGACATGAATATATAATGAGTCAAAGGTAATAGGCTTGAGATTGTCTGTGCAGGATTTTGACTCTTGTTGATAGAAGAGCATCGCCAAGTGCTGAAAACCATGTTGTGACCAAGATGGGCCCAGGATTGCACGAAGCCTCCATTCATGGAGGTTCCAGGGACTTCTTGCTGTCCGGTTCTAATCCGGCTTAAGCACTTCGGTGTAGACTTGAGAAGATATGTGATCCTCTTCCTGCACTGGTATTCGGGATCATTCCTTTTCCTGAGGCCAAATTAATTTCTATGATTTAAAGGACATGAAAATTGGAACTTGGAATGTTACGACGTTAAAAAGTGACCATCGGATCAACGTTTTGACTGACGCATTCAAACTAGACTTATTAGGAGTTTCAGAAACTCATATCTTGAGAAACTCAGTCTCGAACTAGATTTCAAATCGTAAACATCTATGTGAAATAGTTGACCTGGATTGTTTGAACCTATAATTAATTCGATGATTGCGAAAGCGTCTAGTATATAGGTTTAAAATTACAAATGACTTTTCGTTCTTTGGATAAGCATTATAGCATTGGCGGACGAGATTATTGCAAGAAATTGTTGGAAAGCTGGGGGATTTAATTACCCCCTTGCGAGTAAGTTTTTGTTTCCTGTTCTTAGTTTTTAACATATTATTTTTGGAAGAAGTCGAACAATAATTTCGGAAATGGCTGAATCAACAGGGATCGTAGCAATCCTTGAAAAATTGTTGCAAGTGGATGCTAAATTAAATCAGATTCGAGATGTTGCCAATAGCGTTTCTGCGATCGAATCAGAATTGGAGGCCCACAAAACTGAGACAGGCAGACAGGATGATGCAGTAAGATCTGAAATCGACGAGCTACGGAAACTACTATTTGAAGAAAAGAAAAGATCGGAGCAACTTGAAAGAAAAATTAAACAGCAAAATCTGATCATTTATAATTTGAAGTCAGTAAAGCCACCTCCAAGAAATCTAGTAGAAGAAGTTATGGCGGCAATAAAAATCTATTTACCCCAGCTTAGTTTGACCAGACGTGATTTTAAGGATGTGTTTCACTTGGGAAAAGGTAAACCAGGCGCGGTGCGCCCTATTTTAGTGAAATTTAATAATCGGGAATTTTCCGACATAACGTTGGCTGCTAAATCTAGTACTGTGCCCAGATCGCAGACTCAGCAAGTTAACCCCCAAGCCCCGGGAATTCAAAACTATCAAACTGTAAATTTTGGAGACAGCACTAAAAAGAACGTGGCTTGGCCTGATCAAAACCACGAAATGGTTACTCGTGGGAAAGCAAAGAGGAGATTAAAAACCATCATTATTCTCGAAGATGCCCATAAAACCGGAAATCGATGTGTCTGTAAAAAAATGCAGGGCTGAGAGCTGCAGTGAAACTGCACCAGCCGACAAGTCTAATGGTTTGAATTCACCCCTAAAAGAAGGAACCGGTGACTCCTCTGAGAGTATGAGTGACGAGAACGAGGATTAGGACCGGTGTGGCCATATACCTTTGCCTGCTTATCGGGAACTTATGATTGGGTGCTGGAACATTCATGGTTTTAATGAGAAAAAAACATCATTAGCATTATTGAGGGATCTGGATATATTTTGTGTGGTTGAGTCGTGGCATATTTGTGAGGATGATCTGCAGTGCCCCCCTTTACATAATTATTCCTTTTATGCAGTGAATAGAAAAGTTTCTAAGAATAATTAGTATTATGGTGGCGTGGTTATGTATTTTACCCAAACGTCATTTTTTTCTGCAATGAGACTCGCAAACCAATCAGAGAATATAGTGTGGGGTAGATTTAAGTGTGAGAGTACTTTTTTAATAGTTGGTTCTGTATATCTAGCACCACAAAATAGTTCTTACTCGTCTGAAGACACGTGGACTATACTGCATGAAGAAACGCGATTGATTCAACAGAAGCTTCCGGGGGACCACCTGGTTGTAGAGGGGATAACACCTGATTTTTTTCTGATGATAATGCGGAAGTTTTTCCTGAGGTCTTTGAGATGTCACGGAGCAGTGATGATCAGTCTAGAAGAATGAATATTTGGGGGAGAAATTTATTGGCATACTGCGAGGAGAATGGTTTAGCAATTTGTAATGGAAGATTTGATAAGGACAGAGGTAGAGGTGAGTACACATGCTTTTCTGGGCCAAATCCCAGTGTTATAGATTACGCGTTGGTGGGTATGGAGTGCGTTGCCTGTGTTGTTGATTTTGAGGTTCTCCACGTGCTGGGTTCGGATCATTTTTCTATTAATTTTTCTCTGTAACTTTCTATGATGTTTAATATTCCTTCTCTCCCTCATTCTAGCCGTATATCCCGAGCTCAAGCTATAAGGCAGTTACGACAAGATTGGACTGATGAAAAAACACAAACGCTGAAAGATGGATTTTGCTCTGAAGAGATTTTGGATAAGTTAAAGGGTTTATGTGAACACTCTTCGGACCCTGAAATAATTACTGGCTGCCTGTCACAACTCGTTCATGAAGAGGCTGATCGGATCCTGAGACGAATGCCGCTGGAGATGGGTCCTTTTGATAATGATTGCAAACTTAGTAAGTTGTGCCTATTTAGCTTATAAGGTAAAGAATGCCAATGGCCCAGAGCAACGACAAGAAGCCTTATCAACATTTAGATTAGCTAGAAAAGAACAAAAGGCTTTAGTAAGGAGGAAGAAAGCATTTTATGAAATTAAAGATCAAGAGAATTGTTTTCAAGCTTATAGATCGGCCACTATGAAGGAATTCTGAAAGTATTTACGTGGGACTTATTTTGAAGACCTGGAGAATCATAGAAACTCAGCTGGCCAGGCTCCCATCTATCTGCAAGAGTATACTGAGCCGATAGATGCAGTTGTCAGTGAATTCCCCCTCCCAGAGCATTCTTACCAGCTAATTCAGGAAATATCAGAGAGTGAGCTGAAACAATCCCTCAAAAGCCACCGTGGAGGATCTTCGCCGGGTATTGATGAAATTCCATCAACCATGTATAAGAAATTAATCGGTCCCCTGTTGCCAGTTCTATTAACTTTGTATAATGCGGTCCTGGTCTCATGTAGTTGGCCAACAGTATGGAATATGTCGGTTATAATGCCGCTATTTAAAAAGGGTGACCGGATGAAGCATGGTAACTATCGCCTTATTATTCTAATACCAACAATTAGTAAATTTTTGGAAAAGGTTCTAGATGGTAGATTAGGGAGGTGGCTAGAAAAGGAAAATAATGTCAGCGAGACCCAAGGAGGATGCCGAAAGGATTATTCAGCTACAGATCGTGTATTTATACTCAAGGCTCTTATTGGAAAATATTGCAGGGGAAATGATAGGCTTTTTGTCGCGTTTTTGGACTTCCAAAAGGCATTTGATAGTATTGATAGACCTATTTTATTCCGTTACCTTATTAAGATAGGCCTATCCAGGCCTTTTATCATGTTCTTAATTAACATGCATGGGATAACTTTATCTGTGGTTTTTATTGTTAAAAAAGGTGTATCTAGGCCATTGAAAACCTTCAGAGGAGTTCACCAAGGATGCACGTTGTCACCGAAGCTTTTTAGTCTGTATATCAATGATTTTGGAGAGTTCCTTGAAATGAGATGGGCCCCAGTTGTGTCACTAGCGAAGACCCTATTTTCTTTCTTGCTGTTCGTTAACGACACAGCTTTAGTGTCCAAATTGGTCGAGGAACTCCAAACTCTTCTGAATTTAACTGAATCTTATCTAGAATCGAAGAAGTTGAAGCTGAACGCATCTAAGACAGAGATTCTCATCTTCCAAAGTAGGAAGCCCAATGGACCTCAGGATTATTCCTTTACTTATAAAGATGAGGCAATAAAAGTGACCCCAAAGTATTTCACGTGGTAAGGCAACTGCTTGTGCTCTACTTCGACAAAAATATATCATGGGAATCAAAAATATGAAGATGCACAAGTACCTTATTATGACTAAAGTCCTACCTGTTGCCCAATACGGATGTGAGTTGTGGGGGCCTACTGCGGTAAAATAACAAAAATCTCTGCAGTTTATGTATTTTAAAAGAGTTATAAGCCTCCAAAATAATTTTAGCAGTTTGGTCCTAAAGGGTGACTTGGGTTTGCAGGATTTACGTCATACGAGGACTATAAAAATGATTAAATTTTGGTTACGAGTTACGCGCTTACCTGATAACCACCTGGCGAAAGCGGAGTACACAAAGATATTGAGTCTTACAAAAAGGCAGCATGGCCAAAACAAGTTAAAGCACTGTTGGATAATGCTGGTTTATCATGGGCATGGAATGAGGGACAGGGTCCTCTAGGTAAACCTGAAGATTTCCTCAGTAAGTTTGAATCGCACCTTCGGGACCAAGAGATTCGGGTTTGGCTAACGGATCTCGAAAAGTCTAGTAGCCTGCATTTTGATAGACAGATTAAAGATGTGTATGGGGAGGAGTTTTATTTGAAGCTGAACCTACCGTGGAGAACCCTTAAGTATTGGTTGCAGGGACGGGCGATTTGCATACCACTGCGTAAAGGATACCGAGAGTTTTATGATGAGGATGGCTCGGGAAGTAGGCGTGCCTGTCCTCTGTGGGGAGTTTGGGGATGGGATGGACCATTTTCTGAATAAATGCCAAAGTTTGACGAATTTTAGGGATAAATTTTTTCATGGGGATGTACAGCTACTGCCGGGTGTTTTGGGGATTACTTCGAGGGACCTAATTATTGCGCTAGAATGTTTCATAGAGAATAGTCTGATGGCGCAAAAAGAAGCTGTAGTTTAAATTTGTTGAGTGTTATTGTTCTTTCCTTATTGTTTTTTTGTTTATTTGTTTTTGTGTATATGGCCACTGGTTTTTAAATGCACGCATGTATGTATGTATGTATCCCAGGGGTAGGAAGCCTGAAATTAGGTGATATAGAATTTGTTTACTCAGGCAGGAAGGATGGGGTACATAGACAGGGACTAGGGCTCATGATGAACAAGCAAGCTGCTAAGTCTTGTTTAGGCTGGGAAGGTATTAATAATAGGATACTAATTGCTCATTTTATGACTAAAAAGTTCAGGGTATCAGTTATAGCAGTATATGCCCCCGTAGAACTTACTGACGGAGATACTAGTTACTCAGATGAATTTTAATTACAGTTACAGGAGCAAATAGACAGGATCTCAGGCAGAAATTTCATGTTTTAATTAGGAGATTTTAACGCCCAGGTGAGTAAAAATAGATATAGATGGCATCCTAGCTTAGGTAAATTTGGTGTAGGAAGAGAAAACAGTAATGGATAAAGACTCTTGAAATTTTGTAGGTATAACAATCTAGTTATAACCAACACTGTGTTTGGTCATAAAATTGCTCATAGGTTAATATGGTATTTAGTGATGGTAAGACAGCAAAGCTTATTGATTATGTTATAGTAAACCGAAGACTGGCAGAGCCAATACAGGATACTAGGGTGTATATGAGTGCTGTTGTTGATGTTAAAAGTAAAGATCACCATCTATTAATGTCAAGGATTATTCTAAAGCTCAAATTTCGGAGGGGTAACTATCTCCCGGAAAGTTATGATGTTGGTAGATTCCAGGATGAGAATTTGAGAGAAACTTTCCAGGGACAGCTGAATGCTAAATTTAAGAGTTTAAAATTTGATAATGTGGAAGATGGTTGGAATAATCTTAGAAAAATAATTTGTGAAGTTGCTAAAGGTGTCGTAGGGAAGAAATCTAGGACAGCAGCTAAGAATATTAGTGAAAAAGCTTTATGTTTAATAGAAAGGAGAAAGGACTTGTACAAGGATTGTCTGAGTGACAGATCATATGAAAACAAAAGGAATGTAAAGAAAGTGGAGAAAGCATTAAGATATGAACTAAGGAGGTGTGAAGTGGAGGCCACAGATAAAATTGCCGGGGATCTGGAAGATGCAGCTAGACGGCATAATAGTAAAATATTGTACTGGCACGTCAATAAATTGAGAGAAAGTAGTCAATCCGGACTTGGCCCAGTTGAAGATAGGAATTGAGCCATAATTAGCGATAAGGAAAGAATTAAAGAGAGATGGGCAAAACATTTTGAGAATTTGCTAAACCGAGATAGAGTTGCAGGTAAAGATATAGAGGAAAATATAAAAGTTTGTGATACCTTGGATGTGAGGGAAGATTTGTTTTGCGAGGAAGACTTAACGACAGTACTTAAAGGATTAAAATATGATAAGGCTCCAGGTTCTGATAAGATAGTAAATGAGTTTCTTAAATATGGTCGCTCTGAGGTTAGAAACAAGTTACTGAGGATTAGGAATATGATTTTCGAAAAAGGGGAAGCACCAATTGATTTTAGGAAAACCTTAATGAAGCCACTTCATAAGAAAGGTGATAAAAGTGAATGTGGTAATTATCGAGGCATTAGTCTGGTCTCTGTAGGTAGCAAATTACTTAGTAATATGATAGTTCATAGACTGAGAGGTGCCGTAGACAAAGTCTTAAGAGAAAAACAGTGCGGTTTCAGAAAAGGTAGAGGACGCGTAGACCAGATTTTAACTCTTAGGTTAATAATTGAGAAGTGACTGAGTTGTCAAACACCTTTGATCCTTAGTTTTATAGATTATGAGCAAGCGTTCAATTTTGTTGATAGAAGAGATATAGCAAAGATTTTATCCTTGTATTGTATACCAGACAAATGCATTAAAGTGATTAGTGCTATGTACGCGAATAACACGGCTGCAGTTAAGGCAGGAAATGAGGTTAGCAGATGGATTTGTATTAAATCAGGAGTTAAACAGGGCTGTGTTCTATCTCCCTTTAGATGGATTATTTTGTTGGATTTTTTATTTAGGAGCACAGGAAAGGCAATGGGAGACCACGGAATCAAATGGGGAGGAAAAAGTCTCCTGGACTTAAATTATGCTGATGATTTAAGCATCCTAGAGGAAAGTGTGAGCAAATGAAGGAATTTTTTGAGGTTTTGCGAGTTCAGGGTGCTAGAAAAGATTTGAAAATTAATGTTAAGAAGACTAAGTCACTAAGGCTAGGAATAAGTGAAGATGAAAAGGTGACGTTGGGTACTGAAAAGATTGATCAAGTGGGCAGCTTCACTTAACTTGGTAGTATTATTAGTAAGGAATGTGGGAGCAGTGAAGATGATAAAATTAGAATAGCCAAGGCTTAGGGTGTTTTTTCACAATTAAAAAAAGTTTGGAAGAATAGGAGGACAAGTGTGCAAACCAAGATTAGAATATTAGAAGCCACAGTGATGACAGTAGTCAGATATGGCTCTGCAGTATGGGCGCTTCGAAAAGCATATGAAGATTTGCTAGTTGTATGCCAGAGAAATCGCTTAAGGATTTTTCTGGGTACCTGGATGACTACCAGTATTTCAAACAATAGGCTGTACGAAAAGTTTGGTTCTATCCCGCTCTCTAGGGCTATAGTGAAAGAAAGGTTGAGATGGCTAGGGCACGTTGTGCACATGAAGGATGACAGATTGCCGAAGATTTTTCTTTTTTGACCAATCGTCTAGGGTTAAACGGAAAGCAGGTCGTCATCGTCTGGGGTGGGAGGACGTCATAAAGAATGATTTAAAGGAGATAGGAAGTTCGTGGGATGGTGTAAAAAGGGAGGCTTTGAATAGATTGGGATGGAGGAGGAGCCTGCCTAGCTGTGATAGCCTCAGGTGGCATGATGTTGCTGCGAGTTGTTGTTAGTAGTAGTAGTAGTAGTAGTAGTAGTAGTATACTTCAAAGGATTTCGGGCCTTTATCAGAGGCAACGCTATAGCGTTGCCAATAGTAAAGGCCACACGGCTCCAATGTTTTATTATATATTAATTTATTATTATTTTTTTGGAAGGGGTCGTCGTATAAACTTCAAAGGGGGCTCATTCAATTGTAAATTGAGAGCTCTAGTGTCCTTTTTAAGGGTCAAAAGTGATTGGAAGGTAACTAACAACCCTTACACGCCCACCATTTCCAAAAAACACATCCAATCAAAATTTTGAGATAGCCATTTTGTTCTACGTAAATGATTTTCAGATCATTTTTAAAAATTGACATTAAATTTTTAATCATTTTTAAAAATTGACATTTTTAAAAAACAGCTAACACCCCTTCCACGCCCACCATTTCCCAAAACATATCCAATAAAAATTTTGAGACAACCATTTTGTTCCACGCAGTTCAAAGTTCAGGGAATTATACCTTTGAACAAGACACTACATCGACAGTCTTCAGGACGAGGGTCCCCATGCCCAGAGGACATATAAGGTTTTTATTGAAATCTTTGCCGTAGAAACTTGAAAAAGGGCTCATAGTAGGCTATTGGAACTTCAAAGGGGCAGAACAAAACTTTACTGAAAAAATACAAATGAATATGCATTGTCAGTTTAATATACATATGCTGATATTTAGTAATCAAAATGTTACCATTATTTGATTTATTAAAGTTATAAAAGTAAAAACATAAATATTTTTTCTGTAAAATGCAAATTTTAATCTGACCTAGGGAAGGCATAGGGGTTTTGAGTACAACTTCTGTTAATTTCTGCTCGTTTTGAGTTTGACTCGGTTATTTATTGTAATTTCTGTTCGTTTTGTGTTTCATTTACTTATCGATGCTGATTTGTGATAGTTTTAAGATTGGTAGATTATTTGATTTTATTTTTGCTCATTTTTTTGTTTAATGGAGTTTTTTACTTTTCTTTGAAAAATTATTTTTTGGAAAAAGTTATTTTTAAATAATTATTATTAAAGAATAAATGAAACCCAAAATGAACAGAAATTAAATAAACAATCATAGCAAAAGGCATACAACAAGTAATAATATAAATGAAAATATAGATCTTAAAGCGAGTAATGCTTCAATTGAAAATGAAAATCAAGCTTAAAAGTAAGAAAAATATTTTGCTATTGAAGTATAAATGAAAATTAAAACGAACAGAAATTAAATAAACAATCAATGCAAACAAACATACAATAGANTGTATGTTTGTTTGCATTGATTGTTTATTTAATTTCTGCTCGTTTTGAGTTTGACTCGGTTATTTATTGTAATTTCTGTTCGTTTTGTGTTTCATTTACTTATCGATGCTGATTTGTGATAGTTTTAAGATTGGTAGATTATTTGATTTTATTTTTGCTCATTTTTTTGTTTAATGGAGTTTTTTACTTTTCTTTGAAAAATTATTTTTTGGAAAAAGTTATTTTTAAATAATTATTATTAAAGAATAAATGAAACCCAAAATGAACAGAAATTAAATAAACAATCATAGCAAAAGGCATACAACAAGTAATAATATAAATGAAAATATAGATCTTAAAGCGAGTAATGCTTCAATTGAAAATGAAAATCAAGCGTAAAAGTAAGAAAAATATTTTGCTATTGAAGTATAAATGAAAATTAAAACGAACAGAAATTAAATAAACAATCAATGCAAACAAACATACAATAGATATTAATGTAAATTAATAA
>JAQQPU010002766.1:41930-52859 GCA_029168905.1 Artemia sp. Kazakhstan ARC1039
GTAGCAGGGTGCGAACCTCTTTGCTCTTCAAAGATATTCAATAACAAAGCATTTTTACACATCTCAATAGCATGCTTGATTGTATCATTTCTAAGAACTGCGCAGTAATTTGAACAATCGATTCCTTATTTTTTGCTATATGCCGCTGGAAAAAAGTTCAACTTGGTTACAGCCGGTGTTTTAAATATTTTTTTCGATATTATGAGAAATAGAAACATTGAGCTTTAAATTAAGAGTTTTCAAAAATTTTCATTATTACAATTATAAAAGAAAATGGTTAAAATATACCAAGCTTTATAAAGCACAAATGATGCAATAGGGAGGCAACAGTCTTACCCTATTTGTAGTGTTTTTTTTAAGTTTAAATTAACTATTTATTTGATTATATATTCGTTTTAGGATTTATTTATTCATCTTTTTCAGCATCTGATATCTTTTTGCTAATTGTGACAATGTATTTTAATTTCTGTTAGTTTTTGGTTTAATTTACTAATTGACAGTAGGTCTAAGCTTATTGGCAGTTGGTCTAAGCTAGAGTTATTATGTCAGCTTTTTTTGCTTCTTACTTTTTTCTTTAAAATTCTTTTTTGTATTTTTGTTTTAATTGTACTCTACTCGTTTTTGATCGCCAAAGTTTCATTATTGGTTTTTGTTCTGAATTTCTTTTCAGTTGTTCGTTCCTGGGATATTACGGTCAGGCCTTTTTGACAACCTGGATCCCCATAATGTCTTTTAATATAGTCCAACATGCCCTTGCAATATTTTTTGAAAGTTTCAACTTAATACCCTTAGCTATTCCTGACATTTTTAAGATAAAAGCTTTAATAACCTGGATGCACATAGTGCATCTTAATTTAGATCAACATCCCCCCTCCCTCTTCATTGTCTGAAAGTTCTGACTTAATACCCTTAGCTGTTCAGGGAATATTCAAGATACATCTTTTTCATAACCTGGATGCGCACCTTATCTTTTGATTTAGTTTAACGTCCTCTCTGATGTATTTCATTTTGTTTTCTGAAAGTAATATCTTAATATCCTCAGCAGTTTCAGAGATATTGCAGATACGTTCTTTTGACATCCTATATACACTTAGTGTATTTTGATTTAGTTCAGCCCTAAGTATTCCCTTAAAGTTTCTGCTAATTGTTCTTGGTCATTCCTGAGATAATACATAAATGTCATTTTGATAACCTGGGTGCACATATTGTCTTTTGACTTAGTTCAGCATCCCACTCAAGATTCATTGAAAATTCAATATAATACTCCTTAGAATGGCCTTTCCTTTAATATGGAAATTACCCCCTTTTGAAAACCCTGGTGCACAAAGTGTTTTTTTATTTAGTCCAACGTCCCACTAAATATATCTTGAAAATTTCAACTTAATACTCTTAGCCGTTCCTAAGATATGGAAATTATTTCTTTTTAAAACATGGCTGCATATATGGAATTTTTATTGAGTCCAATATCCCCAAAAGCATTTCTTGAAAGTTTCAAATACCCTAAGCTACTCCTGAGATTTTGCAGATTCGTCATTTTGACAACTTGGGTACATATAATGTCTTTTCATTTATTTCAATTAACCCCAAAGCATTCATTGAATTTTTCAACTTAATATATTTGTCCATTCCTGAGATTTTACATTTATGCCCTGTTAGCCTGGATGTCCATAATGCCTTTTAATTTAGTTCAACATTCCACTAAAGTGTCAACATAATACATTTAGCCATTTCTGCGGGTATAGCACAACTCCCCCCCCCCTCCATTATAAAACATAGGTCTAAAATAATATCAACTCGCACTATTTACAGCTCTTACCACAGGACCTGGGGGCTTCATATCCTTCCTTGAGGAATATTTATTGGACCTTTCTACAAAATAGCTCTCTCAAAATTTTGACCAAATGCTGGAGGCTACGGGGGTAGGAAGCAAAAAAGGGTGAGGGAAGGGACTGGCTGACCTCTATTCACTTTTGACTGTTAAAAGGACACTAAAACTTTCAATTCCCAATTAAATGAATCTCCTAAAGTTCTTACGATCATTCCTTCCGCATAAAGAGGCTCTGAAAAATATATACATTGAAGGCTTATGGCTCGTTACTAAAGGCAAAGGTTGACTTTTGCCTCTGGAAATGCCTCTGAAAGAGGTTTTTTCACAGGTTTTGGAATTTATTTATTCTTCTTTTTATTTTTTTATTTTACTGAGGACGGCTAACGGCTATAGCCTAGTATTTATTTCAACTTTGAGTTATGCATTTTATCTGTTTAGACTGCCATCATAAGGGAGTATTAGTTTGGTTATTCACAAAGAAGTCTTAGAAGTCTTCAACACACCGAGATATCCTTCCTCCTTTTACTTCAGAGACCCACGCTAGTAAAACAAAGTTGGCAACTCTGAAAAAGGGAAAAAAACTGTTGGAATGCCCACCTACACACTCGATGACAAGCTATTTAAAATCCTTTGTGCCCTACTACGTCAGATGTTACAACAATAGTGTCCTTAAGTAGAGGTGATGGTTTATCATTCGTGTGTTTCTTGGAGTTCTGTATTTTTCTGCTTTTCTTTTTTTTGTGCTTAAATTGACGATACCCATGTTATTGCAGTGTGATAAAGGGAACGAATAAAGATTATTATTATTATTATAAAGGAGGAGAGATTTATCGAATCAACGTATACCAAATACAGATGTGGACCAAGGAAGGTTTACCTGAACCTTGCGGAACCCCAAATGCTATAAGAAACGGGACAGAAGTAACATCATGAATCATAACATCAATAAATCTGCAATTTCAACCCCTTTCAAGCCATTTAAGCTACGGTGCTTTCACACTTATAAATTCCAGTCTTCCCTATAAAAATACTAAAATCCACTGTATCAAAAGCTTTTTTTAAAATAAAAGAACGCTATTAGTGGAACTTGCTTTGCCAAAATAAACGATTTGCGAAATCAACGAGGTCTATAGTACCATGACAAGTAGAGTGGCCTCTCCAAAAGCCTAACTTTGACTTACTTAAATAACCTTTCTTCGTATCTTGGAGTACAACAGCAATGTTGAGATGGGTCTCCAATTACCCGTATCTGACTTCAAACCTCTTTTTAACAGAGGTATTACTTTAACCTGTTTCAGGGCATCTGGGAAGGTTCCTGTTGTTAGAGATATATTATTAATGGGAAGTAGGGAAGGAAGTAGATACATCATCGTGACTTAAAATATCTGGATATTTATAGAATTAATCCCAGCAGAATTTGATTTGGTATTTCTAACAATTATTATGATCTTATCACTTATTATGTGAGTTTTTCAAAACCACACTTCAGTTCTTCTCTTCGATCATCTAAAAATTGTTTCGAAAGAAAATTTTCTGAATCATTTCTAGCGCTGTACTGAAATAAAAACCCTCTTTTTTAATAAAACTGACCCAAATCATTGACGACAAAACTTTTATTACTTAAAGACTTACCGTTAATATCAACACAAAGAGAATGCCTGTAATTTTCTCTTCCATTAATGATTCATTTATGATTTGACTCATTACTTTAGTCTCACGCTTCTCCTCACTGAACTTCTTATTAATGTACATCTTTTAAAAACATTAATTAAAAAACTTTTTCCACAAAATAAGTTTTTCGAAGAAAAGTAAAGAACCAAATTAAACAAAAAATGAGCAAAAATAAAATCAAATAATCTACCAAGCGTGAAACAACCATAAATCAGCATCGATAAATAAATGAAACCCAAAACGAACAGAAATTACAATAAATAACCGAGTCAAACTCAAAACGAGCAGAAATTAACATAAGTTGGGGGGAAAAACCCCTATGCCTTCCCCAGGCTAGAACAAAATTTACACTTTACTGAAAAAATATAAATGCATTTACTTTTAACTTTCATAAATCAAATAATATTAACATTTTGATTACTAAATATCAGTATATTTATATTAAACTGACAATGCACATTCATTTGCATTTTTTCAGTAAAGGGCAAATTGTATTCTGGCCTTGGGAAGGTATAGGGGTTTTGCGCCCAACTTATGTTAATTTCTACTTCTACGGTTGTTTCTACAACAACACCTTCTATAAAAAACCTTACAACCCTTGCCCTAAGGGGGACTGTCCTCAAAAACATAATTTCTATCTGGAAATCAACTACGCTGAACAAAATGGCTATCTCAAAATTTTGATTGGATGTGTTTCGGGAAATGGTGGGTGTGGAAGAGGGGTTAGTCAACTTCCAATCACTTTCGACTATTAAAAAGGGCACAAGCCACTCCAACTTCAAATTGAATGAGGGCTTTTCGAAGCTTCTACGACAACTTCTTCGATACAAAGTGCCCTTCTCTAAAGGAAAAAACTAATAAATAATATATTGTGCCAACATCGTTCTTATATGCCCCCAGGGCAAAACTGAAAACCCTTGCCCTAAGGACTGTGGGGGAGTGTCCTCCTCTTTACTTAGTCTCCGTTTCTTGCCTCGTTCTCGAGTGTCCCCGTTCTTTACTTAGGCAGCGCGATCGCGCTGAATATGATTTATGCAACAACTTTCTATATATACCATATATGCCCCCAGGGCATAAATTACAACCCTTGCACTGAGGACTCTGAGGGGATTATCATCCTAAAAGACCTAATTTCCAGAGCGTACAACTACGTTAAACAAAATGGATATATCAAAATTTTGATTGGATGTGTTTTGGAAAATGATGGGCGTGAGAGGGGCGTTAGTCGCGATCCAATCACTTTCAATTATTAAAAAAGGCACTTGACTTTTCAATTTCCAATTGAATGAGCTCTTTTGAAGTTTCTGCGACAGCACTTTCAATAAAACGTTTATGTGCCCCAGGGCATAACTTACAACCCTTGCACTGAGGGCTCTGAGGAGATTATCATTCTAAAAGACCTAATTTCCAGAACTTTCAACTACGTTGAACAAAATAGATATCTCAAAATTTTGATTCGATGTGTTTGGTAAAATGATGGGCGTGAGAAGGGCGTTAGTCGCTATCCAATCACTTTCATCTATTAAAAAAGGGCACTAGCCCTTTCAATTTCCGATTGAATGAGCCCTTTTGAAGTCTCTACGACAACGCTTTCAATAAAACTTTATATGCCCCCAGAGAATAACTTACAACTCTTGCCCTGAGGGCTGTGGGGGGAGGAGTTGTCATCCTTAAAGACCTAATTTCCAAAACTTTTAACTGCGTTGAATAAAATCATTTTCGACTATTAAAAAGGGTACTAGCCCTTTAAATTTCCAATCGAATGAGCCCTTTTTTAAGTTTCTACGACAAAGATTTCAATAAAAACCTTATATACCCCCGGCAATAACTTATAACCCTTGCCCTGAGAGTTTTGGGGGAATTCCTCATCGAAAATATGTTTTCTATCTGAAAATCAATTACGCTGAACGAAATGGTTATCTCAAAATTTTTATTGGATGTGTTTAGGGGAATGATGGGTGTTGGGGGGGGGGGCTAGTTGCCCTCCAATCACTTTTGACTTTTAAAAAAGGCACTAGCCCTTTGAATTTCCAATCAAATGAGCTTTTTTGAAGTTTCTATGGCAACGCCTTCTTTAAAAATAATATATGCCCCCAGGGCATAGCTTAAAACCCTTGCCCTGAGGGCTATGGGGGAGGCTCCTCCTCAAAAACATATTTTCTATCTGGAATTCAACCACGCTGAAAAAAACGGCTATCTCAAAATTTTGATTGGATGTGTTTGGGGGAATGATGGGCGTGGGGGGGCTAGTTGCCCTCCAATCACTTTCGCCTATTAAAAAGGGCACTAGCCACTCCGAATTTCTAATCGAATGAGCCCTTTTCGAAGTTTCTACGGCAACTCCTTCGATACGAAGTCCCTGGGTAGGAAGAAAAAAACAAAAAACAACACATTGTGCCCACATCATTCTTTACTTAGGCAGTGCTAGCGCGCTGCCTATGATAGTTAGTATATTTCACATCTCCCTTGACATGAGAACTGGTTATACTTATTTTTCTCATACGTGGAGCCTGTTGCAGGCCACCATAAGGTCTACCGTCCTTTCTAGCGTACCTCAAAGAGGTCTTTTGCGCGGCAATATTCTTTCGGAGATCTGTTTCCTGCTGCAAGGGCCAGGTACAGTAGCACCATTTATCCCCTTTACCCATTTGCCCTTTTTTCTTGACATGCTCTGATCCTGATTCCGTTCTCTTTTAGTCTCAAAGAGAAAAATTTTGGACAAAAAATCAAACTGGCTCAAGAGTTTGTTTTCCAATGCATCAAAATGCTTTATTTATCTTCTGCTAATATTTTGTCGCGTCTGCTTTTCACCTTGATTGGGATAAGTTTTGCACCCTCAGCAAACTGAATGACTAGGCTTTTTCTTACCCCTTGCACTTTTTCTTTGCTTTTGAATCCATTTGGCAACAGTATCGGTAACAACATTAGAAATAATTCCCTCATCCTCAAACATTGTCATTTAAACAATGGGTTCGTTCTCGGACACAGTATTTTGAAAGAGGATTTTCCTGTATTTTTTGTCCCAGTTCTATAGGAAGCCTTTCTTGTTTTTGTCCAGACGTTTTGATTATCCATTCATCTTATTTTGCAAACTTACCTCACCTTGATGGTATCAAAGTACAATCGAAAATATTACAACTCACCATTTGCAACAAGCAGCGAGAGCATAGCATTAGTTTTTACTGGTGTCACCTCTGATTGGCCAATGGATATCGACGTTTAGTGCAATCTCGACCTCTACAAAGTTTCCCAATGCCTTGCGCAAGCGGCAAAGTGACCCAGTTGATCTCTCGTTGCGTTAAGTTACGTCGATAGTAAATCTGGCTTTAAATAAATTATTCTAAACAAAACCGTAGAAGGGAGGGGGTTGCTGAATTACCTTCTCCTTTTGGCACTGCCGCCCCTCCCAAATTAAGGCTCAGGATCAGTGCTTGATCTGAGTGATCAGAGCTCCTTCAAAAAAGCGATTTCTTTTATTCCTCTCTCTTATAATTTCGTCAGTTATGCAGGGTTTTTGTGGTCCATCCTTATTCTGTTTCACAGACCGCAAGGGACAAGTTTTATCATAAATTGGTGGTAAAATAGACATGACCTTTTTATAAGCAAGTGAAGAATCATCAGTTATTTCCAACACACGCGTCCGAGCTGAGTTAATTCAATTCCTCGACGAATATACTTAGATTTAATTTCTAAGTGCATGCACCCTTATTTTCTTTGACTTAGAATAAACTTTTGAAGACATATTGATTTAGCCATTACTGAGATACGGCCTGAACAAGGATGCAGAGCTACATATGCACAAATATAATTTAATGCAGTAGAACCAACAAAACCGTCATCAATCGGACTAGCAGAGGCACTTGATATATGAGTTGGAACACAAGCTAAGGGAATAAGACCATTTGAAATCATATGGTTAAAAAAAAAAAATCAAAATTATCACCTTTAATATATAAAAGGTTATATTTCAAACACTAAAGAATTGTAACTAACACAAACTATATTTATACAGAAAACAAATATAATAACTTCCGGATCACTGAATGTTACCGGTCCATTGGCTTAAAAAGTTCATTAGTTCAAGTTCAATCATTTTATGACACATGTATATAATTGACACAGGCCCATGGGGAGACAATCTCGAAAAACTAGGTATAGATAAAGATATAATAACAAATTACACTACAATAAAAAGATAATTACGACGGCAAAGATACAATAATACAACAATAATATGAAAGTAGCAGCTAGCCCAGGATCCAAATATAAATAAAAAAAAATCAATATTATTAAATATAAATTCATACTAAAAGAAAGCTGAGAGGCCCACATTCACCCAGAACAACAAATCAAACAAATAACATAGTCATATTAAAAGACGCTTAATTAAAAGTAATCCTGAACTAAATGAAATTTAAGATTCCTTTTTATTAAATGGATAGAAGAAAATTTATCAATAAAATTCTTGTGAGCATCCCAGCACCGGGCTATTGACACAAACGGAGCGAATTTAGATCTCTCAGTACTATACTTGTCAATGTAGATACTGTCTTTTGTCGAATGTTATAATGATGTAAATCTTATGATTGGGAAAACAAACTTTGATCGAGGTAATATGACGGTAATTTCTTAATGTTATAATTAAATTTGAAAATAATTACTCCAAAAGTAAATTGTTCAGAAACTGGTAGTATATCTAGAAAAGTATATAAAGATGCTGTAGATGACTTATTTGGAGGTGCAATAGGCGATGAAATAAAAAGTTCAGCATTCTTACTGCTGTATTTTATAAAATCTATATTGGCTTAATATGGCTTTTAGATGTAGATAAATATACTAGAGAACAATAATTAATATTAGACTGAATCAGAGCAAAATAAATGCTTCGTAAAGCAGAGTAGGGCAAATAATGCTTCAACCTCCGCATTAAACCAACATACGTCGAAATCTTCAAGCGTATATTTTGAATGTGTGTTTTAAAAGATAAGCTTTCATCAATCATAAGTTCAAGGTACTTTATCACTTTTACCCGAGATATTGATAATAGATACTTTGAAGAAGTAAGTCGGGTAATACGAGGGCATATATTTGACTTCCTGTCGTAAATTATGAAATTAGTTTTTGATAAATTCAAAGCAATAAAATTTGAAGAACACAAATCAAGAACATTAGAAAATGCAGCATCAAGTTTTGCCTCCAACTCCTCGTCATTCCTCTTAGAAATTGAAACTGCCGTATCATCAGCAAAATGTGTGTTGAGACATGGGATTGCCAAAGCGCGGTGAAAATTATTTATATAAAATAGAAAAAGCAGAGGACCTAGGACAGAGCCCTGAGGCACCCCAACCATCGAGGACTGAGGAACAGGCGAAGAGAAAAAATTACCTCTATCTTTTCGTTGCTTTCTCTTATCAAGATAAGATTTAAGTAGATCCAATGCCGGTCCGCGCACACCACATTAATCCAATTTACGAAAAAGAATACAATGGGATATTTAATCGAATTCTTTTTAAAATCTAAATATATTGTTGCTGGAATTTCATCTCTATCGAAGCATTCATGAATATATTGGATGAGAGCAATGATAGCGTGTTCAGTATTGTGTCCAGACCTAAAACCAAACTGGGAATTTGTGAAAAAATTAGACGATTTAAGAAAGTCATAGGACCTCTTATAAATTGTCTTCTCAAATATTTTAGAAAATGCTGACAAAATAGAAATAGGGCGGTAATTTGATGGGTTTTCAGGAGAGTCACCTTTGTGAAGTGGAATTTTCCTCGCTTCTTTAAAAGCAGACGGGAAAACTCCAGTTTTAAATGAAAGATAAATTATATGCTGTAATGGTAAAGTTACTGCAGACAATATTTCTTTAACAATTATAGAACTAGACCCGTCAATTCCCGCTGAATTACCTGGATTTAGATCACACACTATTTTTGTTATTTCAGACTGAGAAATAGGCCCAAAAAAAATTGAAATACTTTGAGGAGATGGAAGGTATGAAGAAAAATGTTTATTACTACTTGAATCAAACTGGTTCATTACTGATGAAACAATTTTCTCTCCTATGCTAGCGAAATAAGTATTAAAAATATCAGCCACTTTCTCCAATTTGTTAGTAGTCGATCCATCTTCTAAACTAATAACTTCAGGAAACTTAGAATTCCTTAGTTTTTTTATAATAGAATTAATTAAAGACCACGTGTTGCGATGAGAATTTTGAGCTTCTTCAAAAGACTTTATAATAGGCCTACCTATGTTTCGACAACCGTATTAGTGCGTTTAATTTTGTTTTTGAAAATTTTAAATTTTTAATATTATAATCAGTTGCATTCTTTAACTGCTTTTTAAATAACTGTTTTTTTTTCTTAACTCATATCAAAATTCCAGACGTTATTCACGGCCTTATAGGAAATTTTCCTCTGCAAATTTTCTTCGTAACAAAGGGGCAACTAGAATCAAGGCAGCAATTGAAATTTCTTAGGAAAGTATCAGTTGCCATATCTGTATCCTCCGTGTATATTAAATCCTGCCAATCCAACAGACCAAGGCTTTCATTCAGGTGCTTTAATGTTATTTTATTTATTAACCGTACTTGACGTTTATTACTTACCTGCGGTATCAAACAGTTCGTGGTAACGAACTGTAAGTAAGGAGCGACCCGGCTCAATGGTAACTGAAACTCTAAAAAACGGGATTTTGATACCAATAGATACATCAGAAGAATCAGATTTTAATTCTGATTTCAAATATATAAGTTTCATTAAGTTTAGTCTAACCCATCAAAAGTTACGTGCCTGAGAAAATTTGGCTGATTTTCGAAAAAAGGGGGAAATACCCCCTAAAAGTTATAGAACCTTAATGAAAATCACACCATCATATTCAGCGTATCAGAGAACCCTACTGTAGAGGTTTCAAGCTCCTATCTACAAAAATGTGGAATTTTCCATTTTTTTGCCAGAAGAAAGATCACGGATGCGTGTTTATTTGTTTGTTTGTTTGTTTTTTTTTTTCCCAGGGGTGATCGTATCGACCCAGTGGTCCTAGAATATCGTGGGAGGGCTCATTGGAACGGAAATTAAAAGTTCTAGTGCCCTTTTTAAGTGACCAAAAAAAATGGAGGGCAACTAGGCCCCCTCCCACGCTCATTTTTTCCCCAAAGTCACCCGATCAAAATTTTGAGATAGCCATTTTGTTCAGCATGGTCGAAAATATGATAAAAATGTCTTTTAGGATGACTTGATCCCCCAAAGTCCCCAGGGGGAGGGCTGAAAGTTATGAACTTTACTCAATGTTAACATATAGTATTGGTTATTGGGAAGTATACAGACTTTTTCAGAGGAGATTTTTTCTGGTAGGTGGGGGAAGGAGAGGGTCGGGGGCTATATGGAAGGATCTTTCCATGAAGGAAGTTTTCATGGGGGAAGGGA
>JAQQPU010002767.1:21194-32528 GCA_029168905.1 Artemia sp. Kazakhstan ARC1039
AAAAACAGAGCATACATGAGCCATCAGATATACAACAGGATTTAGAGCCAGGATCCTCTAAATGAGCCTCCATAAAACCATCAACCGTAATTAGTGAATAATAAACCCAATTAAAATTTTAGCGGCCAAGTTAGAAGGACATACCAAGTTCAAAAGATTCAACAATTATTTAAAACGGATTTCAAGAGAACTATCTTCTTTAAAAAAGAAAAACAAACTGACAATTACAAGTTACAGGCTATACCATTAGACATTATAATTAACAAACATTTTTTTTTAAATAATGGCACGGAAACCTTTGGCTCAAAGCGTGCCGTAAAAACAGACAACCGCAGTTTTAGTTCCCTAAAGCCCTGAGAACCACTAGCTTCCTCTTACATACTCCAAAGGGACATTTATTACGGAAAAAATAAATTCAGATGACTGACATGCAGACATTCATGTCCGTCTGAGCCACAAAATAAGAAACATATAAGAAAATCGTACAGAAAAATATATGAAACAGTCTTTAATGGAAAAATTATATATAAGTAGTACAGGAAGGTTCTATTTTTTACATTAAATGATATTCCGATGCTAGTAAATTCGATCGTGTAGGCTACCCTCTTCTGGACCAGGCATTAAACCTTCAAGGGGGACATCGGATTTTGTTTTTGTTTTACATTATTTTTAATTAAATCCGATAAATTCGAGTTCGATAAATACCTCTGTTTCCCTAATAATCAGTGACAAATTTAGAGGGAGAAGAAAGTACAATTTCTGGAGAGATAAACAGCTCCATTTTTTTCAAACCCGATTGGTTGTTTCGTGAGAAATTTTAAGCCAGTAAAAGGGACAAACTTTTTCTTTTGTCAAAATATTCTTTCCTGGAAACTGTTTCTCTGTGATTTAATTATTTATTCTGGCTTCATTTTTTCATTAGACAGGTTTTAAGCCCTTAATTTTGTCACAGATCTATGCGGTCAGTCTAGCCTGAAACCCTTTCTCTGAGATTTTGTGTCTAAGAAAATTTGAGACAGGCGTCTTTCTAAAAGTTTCGAAGCAACAAAATTCCAACAGACTGTAAATAAAAGGTGTCACATCTGAGAGACAACGAGGAACTTACTGTGACACGAAGTCGGGCAGATGATGGAATGTCATCAATCCGTCGCAAGACGAAAGAGTAAACAGACGACTCTGGCCAGGTCGCCTGGACAGCTAGAACACAGTCGTCCAGATGCAGAGGTCGTTCAAATGAGGTCAAATTACACGCCTGGAAGGTGAAATCAATCAGTATGGGAAATGGGAACTGACATAAATAGCCCTAACCCTATTCTAGAATAGCCGCAGTCAGCAACAAATTACGGAGTGGGAATCAGAAAATTATCCCGGTGTAAGATTTTAGCGCGTTTTTCTCGAAAGTTATTTCTAGCGGCTAAGTCAGATACAACGAGGAACACTTTTTTATCCTTTTTTTGCAAGCAGTTGTTTATTTTAGAGCTAGGCACGAAATTTCCATCCCAAAAACGAAAAGATCCCCCCTCAATTCATTTTTTCGATAAAATGCGATTACATATTTGCTTATATCATAAAGGTGAAAAATACAAAACCTACAAATTATAAACAAAGTCATTATATCACTAACGAACAATATTGTTATGGGCCAATTTTTCATAAGGGAACCTAAGGCTCATAATGCTCATAATGAGCCTTACTTTCATAAGGCTCACCGACATGAAGGGAAGAGGAGGATCAAAATGATTTTTTTAGAGGGTCGGAGGCCTTCAGATAAATGAACAGTTTGCTCCTATGCCTCTTGCGACTGCAATATTTTCACTGACACGCTTAATGGTCATGTCTAAAATTTTTACACTTCTGACATAGGCGTATCATACTCTTTATTAAGCTGTTCTCAAAAGGAGGGTAAGCAGCAAGGCCGTATCCAGGGGGAGGGGGGGTACCCGGTTTGAACCCCCCCCCTCCCCCCCGAAATTTTTGACCGACTCGAAAATAAGTCGAAAATTAGTAAAACCTAGGTAAAAATCAGTAAAATTAGTCGAAAACTGAGTCAAAAATTAGTAACCCCCCCCCCCCCAAAGAATTCAAAAATTAGTAAAACCCCCCTGAACAAAAATCCTGGATACGGCCCTGGTAAGCAGGTCAATGTATATTGCCGCTTTCATTCTCTTGATCTACCTTGCCCTTCTGAGTAGCATCAATTAGGGAAGGCATGGTAGAGCATGTGCCCCCTAGTTTCCCCCCACCCTAGGTTTAAAAAATACACTTTTTAGTTGTTTTCATTGGAAAAGGCTTTCCGGGGGGGGTTCCTTGGCAAAATGCCGGAACGCGACATCTCGCCCCCCCCCCCTTCTCCCCCCTAGATTATGAAATGCTCCCTCTATATTTTCATGAATTGACGCCACTGGCCCTGATGATCCTGGCTTGCTGATGCTTGGCTTCTTTTCAACGTTAAGGTCTGCAGGGCAAGGCGGAACAGGAGAGTCAAAGTGGGATTAAGTGTACAGTGCCCAAGTAGTATTTGGCATTTGTCTAAAAAAAAGTGAGAAATGGGGTATACGACTTTTAGGCATACCAATTATGATATATACCGACTTTTGTTAAATAAATATCTGCTAAGCAAAAAAAAAAGATTCTTCAGTAAATTTTTCCTTACATTAGCTGAAAGGTAAACATATCATTCTTTCCAAATATAATGATTACTGAAGCGACAAATTCCATTTGGAACCAAAGGGTTTTTGATGATTTTGATGATTATTCCAAACGAATGGATTTTTGACAGTTAAATCCAAAAGTGTTGATTTAACTTCGAAAGTTCAATCTCGCTTCCTTTTCTTCTTTATGCTAAACTTAGACGTTGCCAATTCATTGTCAATGTCCTAACCGTAAACTATTGCCAATGTTGAGAAATGGCGAAATTGAAAAATTAGATCATGAATTTTATTGTAGTTTGTCACAATAAATCCATGCACTTAGAATAGATGGCTGAAGTATCAACTTAGCATGAGTTTTGAATGGAATGGTGCGTTTTTTTCTTAGTTCTACTAAAAATAGTACAAATAATCATGTAACACTTTAAGGGCCCTATAAAATACTTAAAGTAGAATTTGCGACGGTAGGAATCATTATATTTGAAAAGAACATTGAACGGTGTATCGAGTGGTATATTTATATTTGAGCTAGCGAATTAATTGAACATTCGACAAATTTAGCGATTTTTTATTGGATCAGGGAAACACCTTATTTTCGTTTAGAACTTTCAAAACTGCTAGAAGGGATGTTACCGCACCAGTCCATGACAGCCAGGGAAGGAGACAAGTAATATGGTATTAGTTGAAATTGTCACACTTTTAGCTAAGGTAACGCTTTTAAACTACTTACTTGAATTAAAATTAAAAAAAGAAGCAAAAATATACAGATAGCAATACAAAACGAAAAACGTGGAACAAATCAGCTAGATCTTTGTAGCTACTGAAACTATCTCACCCCCTCCCCCTGGGGAGACGAAACCCAAAATCCGCATAGAGGTAAAACTTTTCTGACACCAAAGGTCTTATTGGCCAGACACTAAAGACATTTATTAGACTCCAAAATGGATGACCTGAAAAAGTCCATTAAAGTTCCATTTCAATAAAATTCATAAATAAATTTGTAATAAATCTCATAAAATACAATAAATCTTTTTGGTAAAAATTCAACAAAAACAATATTTTTACAATAATATAAATTTCCGATTAATTTTCAATAAAAATAAATTTTTACATTAAACTCTGAACCACTTTCAGTCACCTGCCAACAGTGGCATAACTTGACCTGGCTACAAGCACCCCCTACACACACAAAAAAACTGGCACCTTTATAATAAATACGAGCAGTTATTAATATCGTTAGAAATTCAATCAACCCAGTGGCCTAGTTTCCAAGTTTCCCTGATATAGAGCCCATCAGTCAGCAAGGGAGGAGGGAGATTTTCAGTCAGAAACTAGAATACACTCATTTGAGGATTTTTCAAGGGAACATCCCCCCCCCGAGCCTAGCAACAACCCTAGCTGAGTCAACACATTTCATGGGCCTCCAGTAACTGAGAGTACTGCAATCCCCACTTCCCCGTCTATCATTTATTTCTATCCAAGAAATTTCGAAAAAATAAGAGAGAACGCAGTTCCCAAACTGTCGCCCTTGCATTATCTATTCTCTTGAATATTACTATACAACAACGGAAGGCAAGATTACGGTGTAGCAACACCTGGCGGAAATACAGAGGCTGAATTGCTCTGCAAAAACAACCTTTTCTGCTCTGATGAGCAGATTTATAAAGACAAAGTGACAACCAATTTAAACAATAAAGTGAGCGATAAAAAGAAAGGGAGGGGCAATAGAGAGAATACAGACATAAAACAAGAGAGTAATTGTGAAAAATAATTAATTTGATTGACTACCTTGTAAAATTAATCCTGTTAATCGCCATTATAAAGCTATTAGTTTGAGATATAGTTTTGAGATACAAGAGCATTCTATATCATAATAAGAGACAGTGGTGTAGCTAGGGGTACACTCGTCCCCAGGCACAATTTCTGTAGGGGAAGGGAGGAGGGGAAAACTGACATTGACCTCGACCACTGAAAAATTTACCAACGCCTCTGATAACAAGCATGCCTGTAAGTAAGGGCCTTAGGCTATCCAGGATTTCTTTCGGGAGGGTTACTTTTTTCGAGAGGGGGAGGAGTGTTAATTTTTTTTACAAAACGCATCAAAAATTTGTTTATATGAATTTTTATTAATTTTTACAGGTCGGCCAAAATTTCGGGGGGAGGGGGGGGGGGTCAAACCCGTAACCCCCTCCCCTCACACGAGCTTGCCTATATGAAGTCTCCATGTACCTGTCAATCAATTTCTTTTCAACATCAGATACTCGTCTAGTTTTCATTCTAGCTAAGAGTTTTGGTACTTGTGCATTAAATATGGGCCTTTCTAAAAAGTCAAGTTTGGTTAATGCTAATGAAATCAAATAGGATGAATATATAATAGTTTAGAAACAAATTTGGGCTATATATTTGCACATTAGGGGGGGGGGGGTAGGGGTAAAGCATAGCATATAATAAATACGTAGCCTAACCTAACCTAGGTATCTTCCTCCCCCCCCCCTAAACCCGCAAAAACAACAGTTTAAATATCGTAACGCAGTGAAAACCACGCTATGCATTGCATTACTCTATAGCGGTCTCTTGAATTCACCCGTCAAAAACGGGTTTTTCATGACTGGTTTCCTTGTATAGGCCCATATATTGCCCGAGTACCAGAGTTTTTCTGCCATGATGAACGTGTGTTTTGCAGCAGCACACGCGTTAAACATCCATTTAGTAAATGAAAATGGGATTTATTATCTACCTTGTTACATTCAGAATTTGCCTATGGTTGGCTATCCTTACAGGGGGAATTCTTGCCTTTGATGGTGTTTAGGTTAGACCCGTCAAAAAAAAAGAAGAAAAAAGAGTCGACTTTCCCGTGTTTTAAGTAGAGAGAGTTAAGACATGAAATATAAGATTAGCTAAGACTACTCTCTTGCAAAATTATTTATGTCATTCTGTTAGTTGTAATTAAATTGTGAATCTAGAAAGTTACAAGTTACGATTTCAATAAGTTTTTGAAGGGCGAAGTAGTTTATGCTTGTATAATCTCTCACAAAGGCTGGGATTCAGTTCCTTGCGGTATCATCCAAATTCGAGCCCTCCAGCTCTCACGGTCACCTTCTGCAAACACAGGATGGGAGGGGGGCCTGTTCGGGTCCTAGCTCCCTTCCAAAATCACGACACTTTTATGAATTTTTGTGTAATTTCCTAATATTTTTCGTAAAATTTGTTTTTTTGTATTAATCTGCACCAATATTTTTGTGAAAAATGATGTTTTCTCGAAAGGTCTCAATTTCCGAAAACGATTATGTTCTAAAAATACCCAGCAGGCTACAGTGTCGCTTTTAAGTTAAAAAAAACATGCTATTGCAGTAGAGCATTGAGTGGCGCTATAAACAAGGTCAGCCTCCAAGGTTATTAGCCTTTGCAGAGGCCTGTACGTGATTTTTCTTTTAGGGTGTGGGGGGAGGATAAAAAAAACTAGGCAAGTTAATGACAATAAAAGAAAATTTGTTAAAGGTCCCAAAGTCCTAATATTTTGGACTAGCTAGGCCAAGGGCCATTCCCCAGCATACCTAACCGTCGTAACAAAACGCGCACCTAACAAACGCAAAACAGTGCTTACCTCGTTCAGAACAAAGTTGTCTGCATTTTGTTTTGAATTGTTAATGTTCAGTAGGAGTTGTATAACATCTTCCACGGTTGTCCTCTCAGATACAAGTAGACTTTTGTACTTTGACTGAAAAAAAAAAAAATTTGGGACTTGCGACAAAATAGTTAAATTCAAAAAAAATCAAAAGGTCTATTATAGGTTGCTCCCCTATAAGCATGATCACATAACATTTCTAAAAAAAACATGCGAGGGGTAAGGTAAAATAATTTCTTATTGATAACGCCACTAAGACAGTGTCGGTGAAATGCTAGTCCACATGTAAATTGCATAATTTGATTCCAACTTGTAGATGAGCCTCCTCCCTTTCTCCCAGACTTCTCTAAGGGATCCCCCTCCCATTTGAGAAAAAATATTGGCCGAAGAGTGGATTTTTCCAATTTACCCCCCCCCCTGTCTCCTTACGAAAAGAATCAGTCTCCCTCACCTTTCCAAGCGTAGGACATGAGTACATCTATGGCGATACACTATTTTTTCTTAAACGTCACCAGTTTAATAGTATTCATTAGAAACGTTGACTACATTATAAAAAAAGAGTCTATAGCGCTTGTGCATTATATCCTACACAGCGCTATAGACTATACAAGGAAATACTACAAGAAACCAGTCAAACGGGTATTTGCAATGGATAAATGGATCGCAAAGCGTGATTTCTTATTGCGTTTACAATATTTGGACTGTTGTTCTTTGGGGTTTAGGGGGGAAAAGGTACCTAGATTAGGTTGGGTTACGTATTTAATATATACTATACTTTACCCCCAACCCCCACCCTTAATGTGCAAATATATAGCCCATTTTTGTTTCAAACTATTATATTTTCATCCTATTTTATTTTATTTCATTAGCACCAAACTTAACTTCTTTCGTGCGTAGGATATAATGCACAAGTACCGAGTCTATTTTAAGTAGATGCAAAAAACGTCACTCAGTTGGAAGAATTTCAAAAAAGAAGAAGAAGAATCCTAATGGTGGACTTAATTTTTATATGCCGAAACTTCCAGGTAATCATTTATTGGGTAGCTCTGTCGAGGATTAAGAACATAATAGAATCAGTTTTATTACTCAAACGGGTGACACTGCATTCATTACAATATTAATTGCGTTACACTTAAATAGCCATTGTTACCACAAAAGAAGGATGCTACCAAAATGGCCCACAGATTTCAAGACAACAATGTAGCATCATCAATCTTAGGCAAAACCAATGAAATTCAATAAAAATCAGGGCGAAGTTATTAATTCATAAACGACCTTAGAAATTAATTACTTGGGCTTATAAAATAATCACAATAGGCCTATTTAAAACGGGATTAATTGAACATTAAGAGCAGGGATTTGGATTCGGAGCTGTGACGCTATCTAGCTTTCACTGCCAGAGTTGTAGCTCAATTGAGAGGGGTTTGTTTTCAAAATAGCTATTGTACGATCAAAATTCCATTTTTTTTTTGTTTCACGGAGGTCTGAAAACTCCAAAACTCTCTCCTTGCTACGCCACCAAGAAATCATTAGGTTACCGTAGTATTTTAAATCAAAACTCAGAACCTAATAACGTTAAACTCTATTTCAAATTATCTTTTGTATAAAGTTTCAGTGACGTAAAGATTGTTTGCACAAAAGCGTTTTCATATTCATTATATAGCTCGGCACAATCACTTCCGACTAGGTGTCAATCATACGCTCGCATTGGCTTATCAAGCCTTCTATTTTATCAAAGAAGTATTTCTTGATGATTACATAAGAAAGTAGGTAATGGCTGATAAAGGTGTCTATTCACGTCCAGTCAAGGAGAAAGGGGGATAGTGAACCGGAAATGGAGGGCTCTCTTTCGGTCTGATATAACGAAAAAGTAAAACATTTATGAACGAAAAAGATTGGGTGCTACCCCATTCTTCATCCTACTCCCACCTGAAAATAAGACTAAACACCAGTGGCGTCGTTTGGGGGTGGCAAGGGGGGCGGGTAGTCCCCCCCCCGAATTTGTCGGAAAAAATATTATATAACCCACGCCCCTTGAATCTCTGGATGTGGACCTTTCTTGCCCCCTCAATAAAAATGCTGGACCTTAGCCCCTGCTAAACACTCATTATTGTTAAATGAGAAATACTTAAAGAATCTTCCATCGCCCTCTTTTTTCCAGTTTCATTTTCAGGAAGGCCTTTTGAGTTTATCGTCCCTGTTGCAGGATGCTAGAAATTCAAGAAAATAATATTTTGGATGTTTTTTTAATAATAATAAAAAAAAACAGATACAAAAAGGGGACGAGGTTGTCAAAATAAAGGGGGTCACCGTAAAGTCCCTGAGGGAGTCCCGCGACCCCTGTCCTGCAAGGAGGTCTCATGAGTATGCTTATAATAAATATCCAGACGCAAATATCTACACTTTTTTTCATTCTAGCAAATATTCATGGATTGTTCTAGTACTAGAATTCTTGAACTTCTTTGAAGATATTCCGGTATATCAAGACACATTGAGTGAGTGACAATAGAAATAATATGAAGCTTTTAGGCATTTGTACAGGGAAAAGGTCGTTTAGACTATCGTTTTTCAACTTAAATGCCAAAACCCCCCAAAATAAGTACGGAACAGAGTCAGTTTTCTCATAGCCACCTTACAGTAAACAATTGAATCTAGCTATATACTTAATCAGAAGATCCTACCAGTCCCCTTAGCGATTTTTGATATAGATGCTTGTTTGTTTTCTAACTTTTATTTTACATCTAAATATTCTTTGTATTACTGTTACGTGTTATTGCAACCACACTGTTGTCCTTGATGTGACTAAAACCGGTTTCCCTGTCTGCATTAGGAGATAATTAGCTTAGTCTCAGTGAGATAAACTACTATGCATGTATATTTTAATTAAACATTTAATATATAGAGTCGGCAAGGTTAGGTATTTAATATAAAAGTTCTGGGCGGCCTGTTTTTTATAATTCTCTGTTGTAGCCTAGTTTCCATAATTGTGTTACTAAAGTATTATATTTTCATTATATTTTGGTATATTTCGTTAGGATTAATCTAACTTCGCTGCTTGGGTGTGATCACATAACACCATTTTTAACATACCTGCCACGAAAACGCTAAAAACCAGCTCAAAGGTTTTCATTTGAGCAATTCGGCCGCTTTGGCGTTCTCTGGGGTGTCAACCGCTTTGATTGACAAGCTCACCAACAAAAGGGACGTAACATTTCACAGTATTTTCAGGCAAAAGACGTATTCTCTATAGCTCTTTATGATGGCTAGTCCCCTGGGAGAATTCATTAATTGACGTTTTGTCTTTGCGAAGCCGGGCGACGTTCACAAAATGCTTTTTAAGGTACCGATTCACCTTAATCATGTAGAATGTTCTTTTGTCATAAGCTTTAAATTTTGTTGACTGCTAAGACACCTTACATTTGGGTTTACGACATACCTGAGGGTAGGGACTCCCGTGCTTCACCCGAAACGATGCTTCAGACCAATCTGGAGGGTGGAAATCCCTGTGTGTCTGCACTTATGATAGAGGCGTTAATCAGCTTTCAGAATGATGACAGTAATAATAAAAACAAAATACAATGCGTAGGTTTATAAATCTAGGATCGTCCTTGCCGAAAAAATACATTGACGTTTAATTGACGATTGCTCCGTGGTTAAGAGAAAAAAAAACAATAGCAAAAAATAGAATTGTTATCAACTATGACAAACAAATCACACAAGTTCAATTTGTATTCATATATTATTTGAAAATGCAAAACAAGTTCTCAAGGATTCCTTTATCTTATTCTCACGTCTGTATTGAACAGATAGAGAACTCTCGAGTTATTAAAGCACTTGTTTGAATGACAGGTTAATTTTTATAGACTTATTTCCTTATGGACTTCAACCATTCTTAATGACACATTTGAGTTCTAATATTCACATGTTCTGTTTGTTACTTTAGTTTGGTTCTCATCATTGTGTTGTACCATTTCCGCATGTTATTAAACAACCTGTCAGTAGCCTATAATGTCATTACCCGCTTGACCTAAAAAAAAATATCCCTCAAGTGTCTTCCTTCCTCATTCCTTTATTTTAAATTAAAACAATCATGCAAAAGTTACTCAAACGTCATTCATGCATTTTTACTTACTCCAGAAACTGGCGCGAATCTTAGGTGCATATACGGAAACTTTCTACCAGGGGCAGCACACGTACCCGTGAGAGGGGGGGGGGGGCCGCCCTGGAGGGCCGGGGGGTCAATTTGTGAAAATTTAGGGGGGGATTTTTTTTTCGGTTTTTCAATGAAAATACCAAAAAAAGATTTTTTACGAAAGGTAAAATCCAAGGGGGATTCACCCCACCCCCTTTTGACGCACCTGTAGATGGACACCCAATGGTGGACTTGATTTGTAGATAGGTTCGTATGTGGAATATGTTGGGGAAATTGATTTCAACTGTTCACTTTGGTAATTGTTGGCCAATTAATTTTACATATTGTCTGGAAAGAAAAATAAACCAAATATTTATATTTATGTATACACCATTTATCTTTTTCGTTTATCAAAGGTGTTTTGCTCTGTTTTTTTTTTCACGATTAATCTTTGTTCTATTTATGATATCAATTATGATTAATATTGTTTCTTTCATGAGCTATAGTTGCATTTAGGGGAAAGATATAGCAATAAATTTTTATTATTATTTTTGTTTTCCGTGGATAAAGATATGAACTACGAAGCGTCAAATCAGCAAGTGTTGCCATTCTCACGTCTTCCTAATTCCTGCAAATATTATTCAAGAGTCTTTATACATTTTTAGTGATTTTAGTTACTCCAGAAACTCTCCTGAATATGCATAATATATGCAGAACCCGGGATAGGAAGTTTTCTTCCCACCCTTGATAATACAATACAAGTGCTACCAGGGAGGGGGGATTTACCAATATAGATATCCAATTGTGGATTGTATTTGTAAATAGCTGAATGGATGGAATCTGTTTGGAAAATTGATCTCAGTTGGGTTTAATGTTTTCTGATTGTTTGTAAATTAATGATTTTTTAAAATATATTAAATATATATATA
>JAQQPU010002767.1:37528-64601 GCA_029168905.1 Artemia sp. Kazakhstan ARC1039
TCGTTTTAAGTTTTAATGTCGCTCCTTACTTTCATTAAAAAAAAACTGGTTTTTTAGTTAATTTCAGAACGTTTTTGAATTAATGCAGCTTTGATTTTGGCTCACCGTACATGAATAATTAAAACAAAATTCGCATATTAATTTTCCTTTTTTGGCTAATTTGCTTTCGCGAAATTTTGTTCTGACGTAACTCACGAATTATCTTACGTAACGAATTTCTATATTCATATGTTTTTATTACGTATATTAGGGAGTTCGGTCCCTAATCAATACCTCGCTCTTTACGCTAAAGTTCGAATTTTGTTCGAATCACAAACCCCTGAATCACAAAGGCCGGTTAATTAGACTAGATAGATCTTTTGAAAGTAGCCAAACTAAAAAACTTTAGCGTAAATAGAGAGGTATTGACTAGGGGGCGAACCCTCTCATATACGTAATAATTTCTGTTCGTTTTAAGATTTAATGTTGCTCCTTATTTTCAGTTGAAAAAAACTTGTTTTTTTTTAATTTAATTTCTGATCGTTTTTTAAATAATGCTGGGAAATCTTCATGGAAATGTTCCTTCCCCCAAGGAAATATCCTCCATGGAAAGATCCTCCCCCGTAGCCCCTACTCCGACCCCGACCCCCCACTAGAAAAAAATTCCTCCTGAAAACACCTGTATACTTCCCAATATCCAATACTAGGCTATATGTAAACAATGGGCAAAGTTTATAACTTGCAGCCCTTCCCCCCCCAGAACTGTGGGGGATTAAGTCATCCTCAAAGACATATTAATTCGATTTTTGACTACGCCGAAAAAAATGGCTATCTCAAAATTTTGATTGGGTGACTTCGGGAAAAAAAAAGGCGTGGGAGGGGGTCAAGTTGCCCTCCAGTTTTTTTGGTCACTTAAAAAGGGCACTAGAACTTTTAATTTCCGTTCGAATGACCCCTCTCACGATATTATAGGACTACTGGATCGATACGATCGCCCCTAAAAAATAAAAAAATAAATAAATAAACACGCATCCGTGATCTTTCTTCTGGCAAAAAATACAAAATTCCACATTTTTACAGATAGGAGCTTGAAACCTCTATAGTAGGGTTCTCTGATACGTTGAATCTGATGGTATGATTTTCATTAGAGTTCTATGACTTTTAGGGGGTTGTTTCCCCCTTTTTTCGAAAATAAGGTAAATTTTCTCAGGCGTGTAACTTTTGATGGGTAAGACTAAATTTGATGAAACTTATATATTTGAAATCAACATAAAAATCTGATTTTTCTGATGTATATATTGATATCAAAATTGCGGTTACTATTAAGCCGGGTCGCTCCTTACTTACAGTTCGTTACCACGAACTGTTTGATATGTCTTTCATACTAGGAAGGGAAAATTAATGAAACAAAGACAGGACACTGAATCAGCTAATCGGAAAAAAGCTGCGCCTCAAGTAACCAACCACAAAATGGCTTTGCGTATAAACCGCAACAACTTGGTCTGCCAGTAATTATACAGTAAAAATCTTATAAAGAATTATAAAAAACCACTACCTCGAGTTTCCTCTAGGATGACAGGATTGCAAAACAGCTGGCCTAGACTCGTCATCTAACACCAACAATGTTCTTACGGGTACCCCTGGAATAAAATAAGAAAATTTAAGCTTTATCACTCATATGCACCTTTTCCCTATTTTCTATACACAAGTCCCAAAGATTGGCATGGTTATCTAGTAAAAACCGCTCATAATAGCCCAAAATTTAAAAACACGTTTTGGAAAAATCTGAACATACTGAAACTCTCATTTGCTTAAGGGCAAATACAGCGGCCAATGGTTCCTCAGGAGTGTTTTTGTTTTCAAATTATCCTATATTTTTAATACAGCCTCTTTTCTGTTGTAATGAGTTTGCCATTTTCACTTCTAGATTTCACCGTACACAAGCCTGTTTAGCAGCACCGTAACCAGAATATTCACCATCGACAAAACACATCTGGTATTGTCAAGCTTTTTTTTTCAGAATATTGCTTACAGACAGGAAACACTATTAATCCATTATTTTAACTCTCAAAATCGGATTACATGAGCTGTTTTGTCTACAAAAACCAATATAATTTAAACTGGGACACTGCCATTAAAAGACAGGGTCCAATTATTTTCCATGTAAATAGAAAAGAATTTTGAATGCTTTAAAACATCAAGCCATTCACGTTTCTATAGATGTTTCTAATATAATTCCACTTCTAAACGGTATACATAAAGAAAGCACTTCAGCTCTTAAAAACCGAGTTCCTGGAAGCTTTTTAGGAAAGAAGCCTTTCAATATTTCAATGCAAAATAAAATTTAGGATTTGTTATCTATTCCTTAAGAGACCATGACATCAGCAACTTCAAAAGAAAATGACAAATAATAGCTTGTCTAAATGGAGCTGCATAATTTTACTATTTGAAAAATAATACCGTCGTACTAATACAAATAATGGTAAAGTCACATAACGAGAAATGACAAGGTTCAATCGAATTTTAGTTTTGGTGCCAGCAAAATCTAAGAACTGGAAATAATGGTGTCAGAAATCACTATCGGTTCCCCAAAACCCACTTAGCTCTTTTTAAATGGCCAAAAAAAAAACAGCATTCCAGGAATGTAAGCATGATCTTGTGAAGTTGCGGTGTGGGGAGGATGACAAAACATAAAAAATAACTGAACTACAAGCCAACAATGAGAAATGGTGGATCCAACGGTGAAAATGACGGGGGTAATTATTTTTGGGAAGGAAGAGGGGTGGCGGTCCTCTAAATTCAGTGTAAAATTTGACCTTTGTTCTTTCGTTGTTGCAAGTATTCCCTTTAAGAGCAGTGGACTCTTGTATTGACTCGTAACCAAGGCCGTAGCCAGTGTTTTTTCTCGAGGGATTTTTGTCGAGGAAGGGGGGGGGTTTACAAAAAAAATTTAAACACATATCAAAAATGTGCTTATATACATTTTGTTACCTTTTTACGAGTTGGACAAAAGTATCGGGAGGGGGTGGGGTTCATTCCCCCTCCTAGATAGAGCCTTGTTGGTAACCGACATATTTTGAGTGGGTTTGGATAGTTTTGGTATATTTTAGGGAATGAGCCAGTTGGTAGAAAGGGGGTTTATTTATAGTTTTTACAGGCAGGTTATCCCAAGGAATTGCCCGATTTCCACCACCTGATGTACATTTTGAAGTTGTACCCGTCTCGTCAGGCATTTCACACCTTCACCACGCCACACCTCTTTGCAACATGCACGCCACACTTCTGACAAGCGTGGTACTCAACTCCAGGTGTTCACAAGTTTTGAAGTGAGGTACTCCTTCGGTTATTCAACTGGTAGCTGCTTCTTTTAGGGCAACCTAACCAATCAGCAACTTTGCTTAAAGCGTCAAAATTTTGAAGTGCCCGCGAAACAAATTATCTGGACAAGGCACGCGTTCCCTTTTCCTTAGGAATCTCACAATAAAGGACAAAGAAGGGGTTCTATGCCTATTTCGAGGTACTTGAGTATCAAAAGGAGACCGACAAAAATATTTATGATCAATCAAATCCTCTGGCAGGATACAAATTAGGGACCCTTCAAAAAGGCCATTCAGGTATGTTGACTTTAATTCTGCCAAGTATTTCGACAGGTTTCCGCCACAAAACAAAACAAAAACTTAAAAACGAAAACAAATAAAATAAAGGTACAATAGAAACAAAAACATTCGGAGTGCGAATCTAAGCTATTAAAACCATTTGTAAAACTTATTGAGGTCGTGCATGTTTTTGAATGATTTTGTATAATAGTTACTTTGACACGATTCAAAGTTAATTATCTACTTCAACAAGGCAAGCAAAATTTTGAAAGAATATAAAATAAAAAAAACATTCTATGTCAAATGTCTATTAAATTTACATAATTCAGTTATGTGACTCTTATTAAAACGTTCAGCCAAATTCCGCTTTGAAATTGTGTTAGTTGGGGTTTCCTCTGCCAAACTTAATGCTTATTCAAAGTGAGATCTTACAAGTTTAGCTAATGCCGAGATTTACCTGACATAAAAATTCTAGTTTAGAAAACACTGCTAGAAGTAACCTAGGCCTTGAATGAATCAGCGAAATTCTTCATCTGTTTATTATACAGACGGCTATATACAAGGGGGGAGGAGTGTTTCAGGGTTTGGACGCCCCCCCCTAAATTTTCGCCTGACTCATAAAAACGAAAAAAAATACATATAAACAAATTTGTTGTGTTTTTATTATATTCCCCCCTCCAGAACGAAAATACTGGATATGCATATGGGCATACTTTCGGTACATTTGCGCTTAATGGTACACAGCGCTATATATTGTCGAAGGAATGCAGTGATGGAGACCCGTAAAGCGGGTAATTGCTATCTAAATATATCGAAGAGCGTGGTTTCTCATTGAATTTCCAATATTTAAACTGTTGTTTTTTGGGGTTTAGCGGGGAGGTACCTAGGTTACTTACTTGTACTTGTAGCAGGACTCAAGCATCTCCGCTCTCCTTGGCGTCCAGTAGCTTCGTCATTGTAGGAAGCCAATGGTCTCGGTCGTTTACGAGTGGCTCAATCAAATCGAGCCAGGACTTTTCCCACCCTCGTCTATAGGCCTACTTCTTGAAGCCACCCATTGGGTCTAGGTCAGCCTTGATACAGGCGAGCCACGTTTTCTTTTGTCCTCCATGTCGCTTTTTCCATCCCAAAAGATGTGTACATGTGAGGGCTTTGTTTAAGGTGTGGTGTGGGCGGCGAAGTGTATGGCCGAACCATCGGAGTCTTCTTTGTTTAATTATAGTGGCCAAATCAGAACGCTGATAGCAGATTTTGTGGAGTTCGACATTGCTGACACGATCACGGAGTTTAGTGCCAATGATTCTCCTTAAACATGAATGGTCAAATACGTCGAGGGCTTGAATGTCGGATGCTTTGATAGTCCATGTCTCACATCCGTATAGTAAAACAGACCGAACAAGGGCCTGGTAAATTCTTATTCTTGTCTTCAGACGAACATTTTTCTGGTTCCATAGAGTGATTTAGGTGGGTGAAGACTCCAGTTGCTGAATCAATTCTTGACTGTATTTCTGATGTGCATCCTCCTATTGGGTCTACCAGAGAGCCTAGGTACTTAAATCCATGTATCTCGTCTATGGGCGATTGTTCTAGTAACATTGGGGGGTCTTGAGATGATATACCGGACGCCATGACTTTTGTCTTCAGGGGGCTTATTTTCAGGCCGACCAGAGAGGATTCTTCAGCCACCTTCGATAGCATAGATTGGGCTTCTGGACGAGATTCAGCTAACAAGCAATGTTACCTAGGTTAGGTTAGGTTACTTATTTAATATATGGTATGCTTAACCCCCCCCCTAATGTGCAAATATATAGCCCAAATTTGTTTCTAAACTATTATATATTCATCCTATTTTTTTATCAGCATTAACCAAACTTGACTTCTTTCGTGTGTACCATTAGGCGCATTGTCATATGGCTTCATTGTCATTATGTGCAATGTGATCCTCTTGTCCACTTATTCTGTGTGAGCAGGTGATTCTTCAACTAAGTTGCCATTTCTGATATCAGGTTTCGTTTCTTATTATTGTGGGTTGTTAACTGTCAAGTTTCGTACAAATTTTCAATTAATACTCATATAATTACTATTTCATTCATTTTGTCCATATCTTCGTTATTTATTAGCGTCGTATTAATTTTTCTTTTTTTATATGAACTAGATTTCTATTTGTTTGTAGAATTTCTATTTGTTTACTCTCTCATTACGGACCCTTGACTCTTTGTTGTCCCCTCCCCCTTCAACCAAAATATTGCCCCTGTATGCCGACCCAGCCTATAGAATTTTCTAGCCTTCTAGGGTGTCTATAGACAACAAACATGCTCATTGACTTTATAATAAGCCGATAATTTCCTACACATTTTCTTAATTAGAAACACAATTGCAGAAGGTACTTCATAAACAAGGGGGGAAGCCTGTTAAAGAACTCTTAATAGACAATAAATGGAACCCAATTAACACTTAATTGCTTATATTCTCACTGCTACCGTATATTCACAATCACAGCTTTTACAAGCCTATTTTGCCGTTGGAGACTTGTTCAATCGCTCTTGCAATCTGTTGTTCAAGTGAAGGAGAACCGAATGGGTGCTTTAAAATCCAGCCAGATCAGGCCTTCATAGGTCTGATTTCTGGGGTGTGGGAATCATAAACATTTTCATGGGGGAGGGTCTAATACTTCGTGCGTGGGTTATTAAGCCCAAATCGTTTTTGGTGTGACCTTCATAGCAACTGTTATGGAGAGAGAGGGGGGGCGGTCTTATACTAATCTGCCATAGGCCTATAACTAAAAAAAGGTACTTGTGCATAATACGGGCCCACCGCTATACTGTATACTGTATCAAGGAAACGAGAGACGAAACCCGCCAAACGGGTATTTCAATAGAGGAATGGAATGCAAAGCGTGGTTTTCATTGCGTTTACGATATTTAAACTGTTGTTTTTTGGGGTTTAGGGGGGGAAGGTACCTAGGTTAGGTTAGGTTACGTATTTAATATATGCTATGCTTTACCCCACCCCCTTAATGTACAAATATATAGCCCAAATTTGTTTCTAAACTATTATATTATTCATCCTATTTTATTATATTTCATTAGCATTAACCAAACTTGACTTCTTTTGTGGGCCCGTATAATGCACAGGTACCAAAAAAAATGTTAAAAATAAAGGTTAGATCGCAGGTGGTCGAGGGTGAGAGGAATTAGAAGGTTATTTCACAGGGAGTTCTGAATTGTTCCACAGAGGTAGTTTATAGAACACTGCCTCCAAACAAGTATTTTTGTTTTTAATACTGCCATTTTGACAATTACTAGGCCTACTGTCTTTAATCCGTTTTTTTCAAAGTTATTTACTTCATAAATTTAATACACATGACAACTAATTGCTCAAAATTTGGAGGCCCGACAATTTCATGCAAATACACCAGCAAACACATATCTTAAAACAGCTCTGACTTCAAATATACAGGTCGTCATTAAGGGCGTAGCCAAGATTTTTTCGGGAGGGGGTGTTAACAAAAAAACTTCAAAAAACATCAAAATATGTTAATATACATTTTTGTTATGTTCTTACGAGTCGAACAAAATTTCGGGGGGATTTCAAATTCGGTAGCCCCCCCCCTGGATATGACCTTGGTCGTCATTAATCTCATTTAGGGAAGATTTTTAAGCCCCAGGAGAATAGGAGAAATCGGTAAGCTTAAAAACGACATGATTTATTGCTTAAAAAATAATAAAATTAACTTATGACATACTTAGGCTAAAAGATTTGGTTCTAATTTACACATATTTTCTTTTTTAGTATGGGAAAAAATTCCAAGATTACAGAAGCATCAAACAATTTGTGTCATATTTGGTTGAACTTCCTCAACAACGATTAGCTTCCTGAGCACCTGATTAACACAGGAATTAACGATCCATGACATTTTCACTTTCCATCAGCCAATTAAGTACAGATTCCCACGACAAAAAGGGCATTAAAATCCATCTTAGTCGCAAAAATAAAACAAAGGCATACATCCCTATACAACACGGGTTACACAGAGGAACAGTCCCCAGTTCCAGTTTCTTCGTAGCATCACCAGCATCAATTTAATGTAACTTGGGACCCTTTAAATTAAGGGAACTAAATGGGAGCTCTTCTCCCGATCCTGTGGATCTTCTGAAGTATAGTCGATAGTCGATATGGACGAGGGGGTTGTCAAAATTTTTTTTTTAAACTAGGAGGTGGGAGGAAGTTTTTTCTTCAATAAAACAAACAAAAAGGTATTTTTCAATGGAAATAATAAAAAGGCAGCTTTCAAAAAATTCTGCTTAGCAGAATTTTTGTCACCTCTCTCCAATCACTTCGATAGATAGAAAGCTTGGGTTTTCGGGCAATGCACATTGCTATCATGATCTTTTCAAGATTTTTGGTTTAATTTTTCATTTCGTTTATATTTTTTGGATTTCTATAGATTTTTTCCCCCAATTATAAAACTGTTTCGCGAAAAATTCCACGTTTCTCACTTTAAATAGTTGCACAGTTCACTCATATAAAGACAGATAATCTCTTACCTGTTTTCTTAACTCCAACCTCCATTGTGAGGTAGAAAAGTTTTGGATCCCTATGCCTCATTCTAACTTTGTTCAAGAGAAGTTGTACAACCTCACGACAGGTGGTTTGCTGAGTGATGGACACTGTTTTGTATTCAATGTCTGGTCGTAGACATCTTGCGTGAACTCTTACAATCGTTGTCTGGAGTCCAGGCTATAGAGATAAATAAATTTAACGAAACATAACTCATGTTATCTAGAAAACGCACATCTTCTTGAGACAAACCAATGGATTTACGATATGTTTTCATAGAGTTTGACTGAATTCAGCAATACATTCACAGCAATTTGACACATAGTTATTTGTGTTGTAAATATTTCATTTAATATAAAAATATGCTTGTTCAATTCTGCCATCCTTTCATCAATTTCTCACTTTTAATATACATAACAATATAATACTCATCTGAGCTACCCAAAGTTTATTTCAATACTAATTTCACTTATCAACCTATCAACTAACAAATTAGTCATCCAATTCATCATAATCCAGTCATCACAAGCCACCAAATGCAAATCCCTCATCCTCGTCCAATTCTTCCCCCCCTCCCAAAAAAAAACTATGTTCACAGTTGTCTATATATTTCTATTTTTGTATAAATTAAATACTCAAATTTATCATAAACTATGTATATTGACCTCTGGGATAATATTTGCTCTATTTCAGTATTTATTTATGCTTTTCCTACGGGTGCGTACAAAAGGGGAAGAGGGGCATCAGACTTAGACCCCATCACAATTTAGGAGTGTTCTATATGCATTATTTTCTAGTTTCATCTTCTTGCAACAACCCCCTTACCCCGCATTACGGGCCTGCTCTCCTCCAACTCGCCTTTTTCTTTGTTTTTGCTATCTTGAAACTTGCTATGTTTGCTATGTTGAATAATTTTCTTATTGTAGAAATCAGGCGTTAAAATTCAGGAATAGCGTAGTCCCGCTTTAAACTAAGAATCGACCTGGCAACTTCTTTTCGTCTGAAAGTCAACTGATATCTTCTTAGTTTCACCACATTATCTAACCACAACAATTTGATCTAAATCTCAAGGTGTATGAGAAGCGGTTTTCTTTGGCTCATATTAATTCTTTGTTGAAGCCCCTATTGTGCACCTTTTGAACCTCTTGGGCTCAATATGAACCGATTGGTATCAAGAAAATATGTCAATGCGAAGGTGAGATGAAAACAGGGAAAGTGTCAGTAAAAAACAAAATGTTAACAGGTAATGCCCAAGCTGGGGCATAGTCAGAATTCCATTAAATAAATGATTCCATCCTGAAAATGCTCTTTTCAGCAAGGATATAGTCACCAAGAACACATTTTAATTTCTGGATCCCCCCCTCTTTCCCAAACAATCCCTTTGGCTAGGCTGCTAGATCCAAAAGATTTCATCCAGGCGTGGTTAAGAAGATAATTGTGATGAGATTGTGCGAAAGCGCTTCCATAACAATCAAAATAAGAAGATGAAGAAGTCAAATGCAACTGATTGGTCAAGCTGGTCAACAGATCATGCGTATTTTCGTGATCGGCTAACTATCATGACTGCACGAACTCAATTTCAATTTACTTCATTTAAAGTGATCAGATCTCGTAGCTTGTATGTACAATATCGACTCCACACTACGGAATCTACACTCCAGGTTCTGGAATAAACATAAATATTCCACACTCTGCGAGTAAATCCTATTTCGTACATTTCACAGGTATATTTTCTTTTCCCCATCCTGTTGCTTTGTTAATTATTGATACATGGAATGAACATCTAATGTCCAATATATACAATTTTTGAAGCCTTTTTTTTTACCCTCAAACCTTTGTCGTCGTCTTCAAGGAGTTGCCCACATCGTGTAAACCAGGTGGCACACACGGCACTTGACCAAAAACATTTCAGATGCAGTATCAGGTGCGCCATATGTAGCGCAAAGAGGCGCTCAAATATGTATGCTAGGTGATGAGGGGGGGGGGCAACCCCTCAATCGCCATCATATATAGGACAAAATGAAAGTAACTCTTCAATTAAACCTCAAACTGTGTCACAAAGAACAAGGCTTGGTAGGTAGGATATTTAAGCAGCTAAAGCATAAAAAAAGAAAAAAAAATCAAGCAAAGTAATTTAGCGATCTATAGTGTCAAAACCTTAAGTTAATATGGCAGGTCTCCAGGGACGTGCGCAGAGGGGCCTCCGGGCCCCCCCAGAAATCTCAGGATTTTTTCATTTTTCCATAATTTTCTGATTTTTCTCACAGAATAATGGGTTTGGAGGATTTGCCCCCCCCCCCGAAACAAATTCCTGCGTACGTGCCTGCAGGTCTCATCCTTAAAGTAAAAAAAAAAATACTAACTTAGAGACACTTTAAAATCTCAGGTAAGTGCTGGCATAAGCAATTACAACCCCATAATCTAAAGCAATTTTGAGTCGAATGTTGCCAAGTGTAAACCAACCTTTAGGGCTAACCGCTACTAGCAAATTATCCCTGGTTGAATTTAAGTCATTTAGTCGGTAGTAAGTTCCAAAAATTAGTTGAAATTTACAGGAGTTAATACTCTACGATTCGAAGTGGGATTAATTATTTCCTTTTTAAACAAAACAAATTTAGTAATAAGAATGAAATAGGAGTAAATACCCGGGATAAAATACAATGCAGATTTGTTCTTTTTCAACAGGTTCCATAAATTCAATATGAAACATTACAAATCGTAATATTGTGACTATAGGGCTGTACTACACTCCTCCCCCAACGATCTCGGGATCCTACGATTTTTCATGTATTTTTTTTTATCTAAAGTTGGACTTAGCTCAACCTTCCTCCGTATTGACTATTTTCATGGTCGAACAAATAATCCCATTCCCTCTATCTCTCCGATAAAAGCCTCAAAAGCGAGTGTTAGGCTATATTCAGACAGACGATTCTGAATTTGCCCCCCCCCATCGACCAAAAAAAAATCCTTAGTTACAATCAATGAATGCAGATCCACTTGTGTAACTAGTTCGGGCCATACTTTAAATATCCAGTTCGTTAAGAAAATTTACCAAGCTATTTCGAATTACAAAATACTGTAGGTCAGAAAAACAACAGTTATTTTAGTTCACAGCATTTTCTGTTGTTATATTAATGTAAACCATCTAAAACTCAAAACAAGGGTAGAACGGTATTGCTTTGACTACTTAAAATGTGTCAAATTTGATGAATCGTCTGCAACTATACAGATTATGCATTCTGCCAATTTTCAACTTTCGAAAAACCGCAACAGCAATGATTTTAGTTACACACGGACGCATGTGAACTGAAACGGGAGACAGTAAACCCTTTCTTCCGATTCCTTTTCCGGAAAAATATTTCCCCCTGTTTATGGGAAAATTACTGTTTGTAATTAATACTCATGTGAATGTTCTTCTAATGTGGTATTTTTATGTTCCACTACGAATTAATACTTATAATAGCTTTTGTAGCGATAACCAATTGCAGCTTTTTACGATCAGGAAGTGGACATCCACGCAGCCAGGAATTTACCTAGCAGAGGGCCAGGAAAATACATATACTTTTTTATGGGAAACAACGATAAGAGTGAGAAAAGAAAAAAATATTTATTGAGTTGTTTGTTTCATTATTAATTTGTTTCTATTATTTTTAAAGTTATTTTTGCTTAGGGTAGGGGACAAGGACGCAGCCAGGAATTTACCTAGCAGAGGACCAGGAAAATATATATATATATTTTTATGGGAAACAACGATAAGAGTGAGAAAAAAAAATATTGAGTTGCTTGTTTTATTATTAATTTGTTTCTATTATTTTTAGGTTATTTTTGCTTAGGGTAGGGGACATTAAAGCAGCCAGGAATTTACCTAGTAGATGACCAGGAAAAGATAATTTTTTAGGGGAAATAAGGATAAGAGAGGGAAAAAAATTTACTGATTTGTTTGTTTTTGCTATTAATTTGTTTTTTAATTTTTGTAGGGTTATTTTTGATTCGGGGTCATGATATTACGTAGCTTTATTGGGTGTGTTTTATTTATCGGTACCTGGTTTCATCTACCAACTGCTTCTACCATATGATAGTTGCTGTTATTATTTTCTTATTAGTAGCACACACTCGTAAGCAACGCTCTTGATGCGCTACCGATTGATATTGTTTGTCTACTGTTCAATAAATTATTACTGCTAAAGAGTTAATGAGTAGAGGGCTGCGCAGAACCTCTTTAATATCATATTTTGAAGAAATTATTTGGTTCTTATCATATCTAAAAAAGCGGCTAAGAACGAGAAAAAAATCTGCTCATGGGAATGTGTCTATAATGAATCTCTCGATGATGTGGTACATTTGTGTGCTTCATAAAGTAGCCAATTATTTACGCTAGTTGAATCCGCAAGGATCTAAACCCAATTTCATTTTCAAAAACTCACATTATAAATCTAAACTGAACCTTGAATAAACATGTCCACTCTCCAAAATTTTGATTTTTTTTTTTCAAATAAAAAAGAAAGAATAAAACACCACTGATGAGGTTCTGCCAAAAAAGGTGGTGGGCCTCAAGAAACAACTGCTTGCCTTTACGTATTGTTCATTATGAGATGAGCTGACTCAACGCGAGATAAGCCGATTTTGGGATATGATGTAACAGGGCTGTATCCGGGATTTTGGTTCGGAGGGGGAGGGACAAAAAAAACTCTAAAAACATATCAATAAGGTGTTTTTTGCATTTTTGTTACGTTTCTACGAGTCGAATACAAATTTCTGGGGGTGGGGGGTCCAACCCCATAGCCTCCCCCATAATATGGCCTTACGAAGTAAACTATCTCTTTGAATTCGTTTTTCTTATTTATGGAAGTCCAGCTTTACAAACACATCCAACATCTGAGATTGATACCTTATCAGGCGAATTTTCCTAGAACGAGGAGTTACAAAATCCAAAAAAGTCATTCAAAATGAGGTCGGGTTTTAATCTATAAAAATTCCAAATAGCAGGCGTGCCCATAAAAATTGCAGGTGGACATTGACTTTTATGTTTGCTGGCCAAAATTTGCTACAAAATCATAGTTTATATTTTAGATCACTAGTTATACTAAACTAAATCTGAGTTACCAGTAGCTTATTTCACGACCGAAGCAAAACAAATTGCAATTATTTGGTTAGTTAATGATAGTAATGTATTTTCGTTCAGGAAATCCAAATGGGTCATTTGGAATACGATACAAACTTTAAACAAAATAGGCTACACGTTTTGCGGTAAAATTGTGCTTAAATTACATTCCTAGAATCCAAAATTACTCTAAAATCCATCATAATAAATTGATGGGATAATTTTGTACTTTATAAGTATATTTTTGTCCAAACTTGGGAAAAATAGCCTATCTAACAAGGTTATACAGGAGTTTAGTACCTTCTGTCCCAAAGGACTCAACTCGAGATCCTCAGTAGGTCACTGTCAATGTAACAGATTTTGAAGTTTTACACTAGATCTGCGAAATTTACTGCTAAAGAAACTAGTCAAACAGGTTTTTTCAACGGATATTTACTATGCTGAGGATTGCAAACAGGTATTTATTACTACGTTTACAATATTTAAACTTTTGTTTTTGGGGTTTAGGGGGGGAAGGTACCTATACACGAAAGAAATCAAGTTTGGTTAATGCTAATGAAATAAAATAAAATATGATAAATATATAATAGTTTACCAACAAATGTGGGCTATATATTTGCAAATTAGGGGGGGAGGGGTAAGTACCTTTACGTATTTAATATATGATATGCTTTAACCCCAACCCCCTAATGTGCAAATATATAGCCCAATTGGTAGTGGTGCATTAGATGGTCACTTCTAAAAAGTCAAGTTTGGTTAATGCTAATGAAATAAAATAGGATGAATATATAATAGTTTAGAAACAAATTTGGGCTATATATTTGCACATTAGGGGGATTGGGGGGTAGAGCATAGCATATATTAAATACGTAACCTAACCTAGGTACGTACCCCCCCTAAACCCCCAAAAACAACAGTTTAAATATCGTAAACGCAATGAAAACTACTCTGCATTCCATTTCTTAATAGCGGTCTCTTTGAAAATAACCGGTCTCTGGCGGGTTTCGTCTGTCATTGCATGACTGGTTTCCTTGCATAGTATATAAAAGTGACTATCTAATGCACTAGTACCGCCCAATTTTGTTTCTAAACTATTATATTTTTATCCCATTTTGTTTTATTTCATTAGCATTAACCAAACTTCACTTCGCGCGTGTTATACAGATAATAGAACAGTACCAAAATGAATCTTGATCCGTGCCCCTCTCAGTTATTTACCAGATATTTTCCAATAAACCTAGGAACTTCTAACTACATTTGCTCAAGACTTGCTCCTATGCACAATGTTTGTTTTTATTTTGGACGGGCGAATAATTTAAACAGAAATGTGTAACTTCAGCTATGTGACTAAGAAAAAACCCACCCTATTTTCAACTGTGAGCAGGTGGGAAATAAAAAGAAATTTACTTATAAAACAAGAAACTCAGGAAGTCCAAAGTCATTAGAGATAAGTTCTGCTTTGCTATTCTCAATCGCAAAGCAATCAAAAGAAGGAAATCAAAGTGAATTGTAGAAACCATCTTTTTTGGAGAGGCGCCATAACAATGAAATAAGATTCAAAATTGAAATACCGGGGCTTTTTCGTGCTATTCGATTATGTCGTACTGCTTTCGTTCCACATTTTTCAAGCTTGTTAAAAAGATATTACATTTCAACTTCACATGCCCAAAGTGACAGACAGGTTTGAAATAGTAGATTTATAGTTGAAGCAGCTTTTGAATATACTTGTACGGCACAAATATTGCGGATTTTTTTTTAATCAAAAATGTGAAGCAGTAAAACTGAGCATATATTCCAAGAAGTCAGAATAAGATGTTAGCAGCTTTTGTATTTGTCAGCTTTATAGTTGGTAAGCGTCCGTGACGCATAGCCAATCACATGAGATTATAGTCAAATATTTTTTGTTTACAAGTAAGCAATCTGTTTCTCTGTGCTTGCACATTAGGATTACAAAGATAGATCTACGATCTAGACCCTACGATCGATCTGAAAGATGTGTTCTCCTGAAGACCAATAAGAGAAGTAGGTGTAACAACAGAGTTATTAGCAATTTTCCCCTCTAAAATATACTGCAGTACCCTTTCTAAAACTTTGGGTCTGTTCAGCCATGACAAAGATAGATCTATGATCTACGATCTAGACCCTACGATCGATCTGAAAGATGTATTCTCCAGAAGACCAATAAGAGAAGTAGGTGTAACAACAGAGTTATTAGCAATTTTCCCCTCTAAAAAATACTGCAGTACCCTTTCTAAAACTTTGGGTCTGTTCAGCCATGACTTCAACCACGGGTCTACCAGATTTTTTCTGAGATTTAAAGTTACTGCTTGTCAGTTTTAGCGAGTTAAAACTAAAAATAAGAATAACAATTGTATGCATAGGCTTGCGTAACTTGTTAAGCATTGCTTAAATAGCTAAAATTAGACTGTTTTTCTCTTACAAATCCCAGATCTCTTCAAAAACTTTGAGAAAGGCTTTCCCAACCGTACACAGTTTGGTCGCACCTATTTGAACCTGAAAATACACTATTTTATTTAGGTACAGGACTATCCAGATGAAAAAAAATGTTATCATAGCCGCAGGATAATACAGCAGAATTCGGGGGGTGTTTTACACAAAAAAAAGCGCCAAAAATTTGTTTTACGTAATGAAAAAAGATTCCAGGGGTTCAAAACTGGTAACCCATCACCCCCTGGATACGACATTCACCACGGTTGTTGAACACAAGGTTACTGGGTGTACGATAGATGGAAAAAAGAGAAACAGAATGTAGGGTTGGAGGCGTTGAGGGGACAAGCGATGCAAGGCGCAAGACATCTCACTTCTATTTGAATGGGCTTTACTAATGCCTACTATAACTATTTTTCTTCGAACGACAAACCTTGGATACAATTTGATACAATTTTTGTTTCTCGTGTAATAGCAATTTTGAATTTGTATTCGAAAGCACGCGGTTGTGTATAACCTACCCTTTGGCAAATATAAAGATTTAAATTTTTATAGACAAAGCTAGGATCAAAGTTCAGTAAATCATGCCTCAAAGACATGCGAACGCTTAAAATTGATTCTGTAATTGTCGCCTCCGTCTGAGCTAACTGTCTCATTCCTTATTTCTTCTACAGGATGCTGATTGTTAAACCAAAATTAAGGAACTTGACGGACTAAAATTGCAATTTCCTGTCCAATGCTCTCTTCTAGTCTGTCTATTTGAACATTATGGAATAAACTACAACTTTCTCGTTATTTGAAATTTCGCGCTCTTGCCTTCTTTTTTAACCTTTTTGTTAACAATTTTTATTATTCAGGAGACACGATGAATTAAACGTCTCTAATTTGGGTGGCACCATGCCTAGATGTCATGAGCTGTAAAATCAGGATTTCACGGTTTACTTTTATACTTCCAACCACAAATTAGACCTTTTTGTAAGCCAGGGAGGGGGTTAAAAAATCAAATGGATAAAAAAATCAGGTAAACTATTTAAAATATGGAATTATTGGAAAAATCTCAAAAGAAGGTGTGATTCCAGGAGAGGAAGTCCGACCCAAACGCTCCGTCTACGTAATGGATCGTTCCAACGTCAATCCCCGGACCGTTCTCCTATCTACACCTATAGCTAATAATAAGCATTTCTTACCATACCAAAAAACAATGGAGGACAGGAATGTCCCCCTAATACTTGTTCAAAAAAATAGGGGCATGGGAAGCTGCCCTAAAAAAATGGTAAAAACGACATGAATTTGGCTAGCTGGACCTAAAAATGCAATTCGTTAAACACCAAACAGCCTTTTCTAAAACAGGGCTATTATCGAGCCCTCTCTGAATTTTCGCACGCGATCAAAGCCGAATTTCCCTTTCATCACAGTTTGTCTGCAGAATACAGAATAATTTGTTCTTTGAAAGGCATCTCACACTGAAACCAAAAGCTGAAAGCAGAGATATTGCTTTATTCGCATGAAAATTTACATTGGATAGTGCCAAACATAAATAACTTACATTTTCTACTTCCAAACAGTTTTTCTGAGAGTCAGCCATGATCACACTAATTGCTATGAAATACGACGATACGAACTGAGGATGTTTTATAGAAAAAATTTCATTTTCATCATCATTTCCTTTAGAGGGTGGAATCAGGATTTCTGCTCCATCTACTCTATCATGATGGCCTTGTCATAAGCATTTCTCTGTTCTATCGTCAACTTAATTTCAACATCCTGCATTTTGTTACAAATCGGTGAACTCAGTGCAAAACCAATCAACCTTACCTTCATATTTTTTCATTCCCCAGAACAATAAAAAAAGTTTATCAAATTACAAGGTCCTAATTGCACACATTGCAAACCCACTGGGAACGGGCAAATTTCCCGGGATAGTATGGTACCAAAATATATTTGTTACCAAACAGCCTAATTGATATACTTTGACATATTACTAAAAATATTTGTTATGTGGTTCTCAGACATTTCAGTATACTTCTCAAATTTATAAGAAAGACACAACAGATTTCTGCTTTTAAAATACTCGCTTATTCGAATTTGTAATCGTGAATGTGAAAAAAAAACCTTTTTTGCTAAGTAAATATTTGCATAAGAATAAGTAAAACGCAGAAGATTCTGTACTTGCACCAACGACTAGGCTCTTTGCGCTATTATGGGAGGGGGCCTCAGCTTTGTTAAAAGTCCCAAAAAAGGTAAATTATATTAAACAAAATCCTACAGTAAATCCTATAAGTTTGGAAACTTCAAGGAGTATATGGACCCGAATACCCTCTCCCTGCGCAAGCTGCCAACCCCTATTACCAATTTTGTAGACAGAAGTCAATTTGAAAGGAGGGAAAATCGAAATAAAACACAACAAACATGAAAATTGAAAAAAATATTGAGTTTCAAATAGATACTTTTTTCTACTAGTCCTTTAATGACAAGGAAGCACGCTATCTCGTTCTAGTTAACTATGCTATATATTTTTTTACTTTGCTTTTAAAAAAACCAGTGTAGGTCGAATACATATAGAAAGACATAAAATTGTTTGGCTTTTTCATTGAAACTATTAACAGTTTAAAATACTATTTTTGCTGTTTCGAAGTTAACATGCTATAATTATGAATATGGTTTTCAATTTGGCACTACCGAATGAGAAAATATGTCTGTCCAAAAGCTTAAAGAATCCGATATTTTGAAAATCATCTTGCGGGTCTCACCGTCAGCTGACTGTTTCAAAGACAAAGGCCCATTAGAAAATATTTCCAGCACCACAGGAAACTTAAAGCAATTTTGGTAATAGTTTATAGGAGATTTTAAATTTGTAAACAGTTCAAAAATTAAACGAAAGGCTAGTTTAAAATATATAAAACGAATAATCTCTTAGTAATTTTTGAGCAAAGCGCTGTCTACTTAATGTACATACAGCACAAATAATATACATTCTGTGACGGCAAGGTTTTCAATCAAGGCGGGTAGCACAACAGGGAACTCCCAAAAGTGTAAGATTAATCAAATTATACTTTATTTGATCGAATTTTTAATATTTTCCAGGCATGTATGCTAGAATATGTTTAGAGACTGCCCCTTCCTGAACCTTAAAAAGAAAATTCTGCTCTGTTCAATCGAAAAATAAATTAATAATTTCTGATGATGTAAGTTTCATTAAAACTGGGTACTTCTATCTCCGGCACAAAACGGTGGAAGCTAAATGGTTTTCTAAGATTTCTAGGAAAGTGGGTGTAAGCTTTTAATTTTCCAAGGCCGAATCCAGGGGGGGGGTACCCGGTTTGACCCCCCCCCCCGAAATTTTTGACCGAGTCGAAAATAAGTCGAAAATTAGTAAAACCTAGGTAAAAATCAGTAAAATTAGTCGAAAACTGAGTCAAAAATTAGTACCCCCCCCCCCGGAAAAAGTCCTGGATCCGCCTTTGTAATTTTCTGTCGTTTTTTCGGACGTCTCATCCAAAGTCTACAAGTTATGGCAAGGCCGCCCAATCAATCCTAGATAGTTTGCCACACAAACAAAAAAAGCTTATAATGGACGAGATAGGGTTATCCTTTAAGGTATCAAATCCCCTTAACAACTGAATTATCTTGATCTGCCAAAAGTATAGATGATGTGACAGTGAACAGCATCTTACTGTGATAAGACCTAAAACACTTTCTGTGAGTCTTTAAGATACAATTTTAATGTCGCGTTATATTGTAACTCCTAAATCATACAATAAAACCCTAGGCTAACCGAAATATTATTTGAACCCTAGAAATGCTCATTGCTATTCCTACACAAATTGAAAAAAAAATCGGCTCGGATTCAAACATTTAAAAGATTGATGGTACTCCTTTCCGGGCGTAGGGGGTCTTGAATAATTTTAAATATGCAAATACATACTACAAAGACCTATCAAAAGATGTAAAAGTCATAGCCTAGAAGTTTAAATCTTCGAATCAACATTTACGATTTATTACATCGATTATCAAACAAATAGCTGGAATTAGTTGCAACATTTATATTCAAATCGATTGTCCATTGTCACGCAGAGAATCGTGATGTAAGTTATTTTGCCATTTTATAAAAACAGCAACCGATATTGCACACACAAAGACATGCTTTTCCTCCCCTACACCACGAACAAATACACGGTAAGTCCCCCCCCCCCCTTCCAAAAAATATAAACAAACACATACATTTTTACTATTTTTGAAATAGGTCAAATATACGACAGTTTTCTTAAATCACTCACCCCCCCCCCATTAACAAAAAACTAACGTCAATGTCCTCAAATCTTTTTGGGGAAGGAGGGCATACATTTTTTGGTACTTAGGCACTATATGGACCTTTACAAGGAAACCAGTCACGAAAAACCCGTTTTTGACGGGTTGACCGCTATAGAGTAATAAACGATAGCGTGGTTTTCATTGCATATACGATATATAAACTGTTGTTTTTGGGGTTTAGGGGGGGGGGAGGGGAAGGTACCTAGGTTAGGTTACGCATTTAATATNGTCGAAAACTGAGTCAAAAATTAGTACCCCCCCCGGAAAAAGTCCTGGATCCGCCTTTGTAATTTTCTGTCGTTTTTTCGGACGTCTCATCCAAAGTCTACAAGTTATGGCAAGGCCGCCCAATCAATCCTAGATAGTTTGCCACACAAACAAAAAAAGCTTATAATGGACGAGATAGGGTTATCCTTTAAGGTATCAAATCCCCTTAACAACTGAATTATCTTGATCTGCCAAAAGTATAGATGATGTGACAGTGAACAGCATCTTACTGTGATAAGACCTAAAACACTTTCTGTGAGTCTTTAAGATACAATTTTAATGTCGCGTTATATTGTAACTCCTAAATCATACAATAAAACCCTAGGCTAACCGAAATATTATTTGAACCCTAGAAATGCTCATTGCTATTCCTACACAAATTGAAAAAAAAATCGGCTCGGATTCAAACATTTAAAAGATTGATGGTACTCCTTTCCGGGCGTAGGGGGTCTTGAATAATTTTAAATATGCAAATACATACTACAAAGACCTATCAAAAGATGTAAAAGTCATAGCCTAGAAGTTTAAATCTTCGAATCAACATTTACGATTTATTACATCGATTATCAAACAAATAGCTGGAATTAGTTGCAACATTTATATTCAAATCGATTGTCCATTGTCACGCAGAGAATCGTGATGTAAGTTATTTTGCCATTTTATAAAAACAGCAACCGATATTGCACACACAAAGACATGCTTTTCCTCCCCTACACCACGAACAAATACACGGTAAGTCCCCCCCCCCCCGGGGGAAAGAATAGAGAGGGACAGAGGTGTGTACTATTTTTGAAATAGGTCAAATATACGACAGTTTTCTTAAATCACTCACCCCCCCCCCCATTAACAAAAAACTAACGTCAATGTCCTCAAATCTTTTTGGGGAAGGAGGGCATACATTTTTTGGTACTTAGGCACTATATGGACCTTTACAAGGAAACCAGTCACGAAAAACCCGTTTTTGACGGGTCGACCGCTATAGAGTAATAAACGATAGCGTGGTTTTCATTGCATATACGATATATAAACTGTTGTTTTTGGGGTTTAGGGGGGGGGGAGGGGAAGGTACCTAGGTTAGGTTACGCATTTAATATATGCTATGCTTTACCCCCCCCCCCCCCTAATGTGCAAATATATAACCCAAATTTGTTTATAAACTATTATATATTCACCCTATTTTCTTTCATTAGCATTAGCCAAACTTGACTTTTTAGAAAGGCCCATATTATGCCCAAGTACCCATTTTTTAATGGAACTGTAAATAAAAAAAAATAAGCTTGTAGGGCCAGTTACGCAGACTAATATGTATTAACGAGGTCCAAATTGTTGTGCATTTTAATGTAATCTTCTATAAAAAAAAATTTAAAAGCTTCCCGCGCCGTCGAACATAGCCGGAATTTTACAAAAGTCAAAGAAAAGAGTTAATATGTCACAATACTTTTTATACAATACGACATTCTATGGGCCTATAGGAGAAACGTTATAACGTTTCTCCTGTCTCCTTCATAACTTCCACGTCTCGGAAACTCTTTTTAGCCCTTGTGCGCAGATATGAAGTTGTCATGCTATTAATGTTTGCTTGCTCTATTTAAAAGCATGCCTATACACATAGGCGATAGGGGGATGGAGGGAGTTCCATCCCTAATAAAGATGGATGTACGACAGATCGAACCTAAAGCTGTACGATTTATATGATTTTCTTTTTTCACACAATTGATGAAAGAATAGATTCCTGGGTTTTCGCCTGTCCGATAGCCCCCCTCCTCGAAACATGGGTTCAAATACACCTATCGGCTTAAAGGATCTTCACTATATTAAGAGAGAATAGTTAAAAATCCGATACATTTCAACAATCAATGCAAGGACCACCATATGATATAAATTCTAAAACATGCAATACTTATTATAGCAAAATAACCAATTCTCATACTCAAATTATACCAGCTGTTTTAAATGAAACCACAAGAGATCATCGTCCTTCCAAGAAAAACTCGAATACCACCAACTTCGTGATGCTTACATTAACGTTTTTAAGATGATACATCTGATTAATTACCATCTGTACGTGAATAACGGTTAACGTTTGTCAGCAGAACGCGTAACATATTACCGTGTCTTTATCTTCTTGTCAAAAAAGAAGGAACAACACTTTTTTTATTTTAAAAGCAGCTTCGATGAGTAAAATTCTGGTTCAGAACAATCCCACAATAGAAACTACAAACAACATTTATGACTTTTACTTGTTAGAGTAAAAGTAAATCAAGGTTCTTACTAAGACGAAAGTCCGTGCCCCCCCCCCCCCCAAAAAAAAACAGACAAACTAGCCCATTATGGAGAAGCTTAGTTCTTGATGATTTATAAGATTTTAATATATTTTTTCTCAACCTCTATAATAAAATCATACGGACGAAAGTAATACGAGTGGTGGTCTCTCAACCTTTTTAAACGACTGAGTAATAAGGAAAAAACTAAATCAGTCTTTCCAGGCAGAAGATTTCATCAAGATTCTATTTAAGGGGATTCGATACCTTAAACATCATTTTCAGAGTCACAGCGTCGGATGACCTTCTCAAAGGTAAAGGGCACATTGGCCAATTTTCCAAGCACCATAGGGAGCTCCCAAAGCAATTTCGGTGAAAGTTAACAGGAGATCTTAAATGTGTACAGTTCGAAAACTTAACGAGACACTAGTTTGAAATAAAGAAAACGTATAATATCTTACCAAATGTTAGGCAAGGTGCTGTCTCTTCAATCTACATACAGCATCAATAATATACATGCTGGTCTCGGCAAGGCTTTCAGTCAAGGCGGTTGGCTGAACAGGGGAGTCCCCAAGCTGTCAAATTATTCGAATGATACTTCTTTTGAGCTGATTTGTAATGATTTCCAAGCAGGTATGCTAGAATATTTTTAGGGACTGTTCTTTCCTGAGCTTTAAAATGAAAATTCTGCTTCGTTGAATCGAAAAAACGAAATTCACACATTCTAATGATACAAGTTTTATAAAGACTAAGCATCTTTATCTCCTGCACAATAAGAGATGAGCTAAATGGATTTTCTAAGATTTTTGAGAGAAGTGGGTGCTGGGAAAAAAACCTGTTTTTTATTTAATTCTAGGTTCATTTTCTTGGCGATAAATGAGCAAATTAATTTTCAATTAATGCTGAAACGCATGTATTATACCCATTTATTGACTATATGCTCGTTTTATTCGCCATTTCTCTTTTTAAAATTAAGACAAAAGATCTACAATTTCTGTTTATAATCGACAATAGCTAGCACATCAATATCCTACCTCTTATCCTTCCTACCAATCAATATATGCGAAACAGGCCTCTTTGTCTTTCAAAAAGGAAAACTTACCTGAGGTGAAGAGGTTTGGAGAGGTTGGTCAAGACTGACAAAGCTCGATGCTCTTGAAGAAATTCTATCTTGTGTCAAGATGGAACTAAAAGATGTGATACTTAGGGTGTCTGACCCCGCTCCGGATTTGCTTCGTAGACTCCCTGCGACAGAACTTCCGCTGCTTAATGAGTTCCGCTGAGAGGGGCTTAGATGAGCGTGTTTTAACATCCCTATTAAAAAAAAGTGGTTACAGAAAGAAAATAAACTAGCAGAACTTGTATCTTACTTCATATCTGAGCATAGGGAGAACCCCCTATAACATGGGTGCCCATAAGGGGGGGGGGCGCCCCCTTGGCTGACTGATGCTGCCTTATTTTTATGTTTTTGTTCTGAGATTTCTATTATATAGGATTAAAAGTTCCAATTAGACGAGGTTTGCCACCCCCCTAGAATTCAGCTTATGGGCGCCCATGCCCTCTAAGATTGGTAGAAACAGCATGAATATCCTAAGACACACTCAAAATACATCTAGAAGCTTTTCCACGGAAGACAATTTCCCTCACCACAACCCCTCCCCCCCCCCGAAAGTTTAGAAAATGTTTGAGCACACGTCTTAGTTGATTCTTCGGAAGGTGCCCACATTAACTGAGGAACTTCCATCAGGGCCACTTCCCAGGTAAAAAAAAAATGTAAATAACAATGAAAATTATAAAGAGCTTCGTAAATTGCGAGAAAAGGTCAAATGAAGACGTAAAGAAACTAAAGAGATCTGCGTTTTTTTTTAAGTTTCAATCATCATGAGAAACTAGAAAATAATTATTTTATGAGAAAATTCACAAGACAAATTGCGACTATTGACAACAAATCCCCGAGTTAATGTCTATTGTGATAAATATGTGTAACTATTCAGGCAGGGAGCAAAACTTCAAAAAATGTCAAAAAAGCAAGATATAAGAAATTATAAACATTGTAACAACATGCACGATTTGTGAACTCTAGGGAGAAGGCCCAAGCCAACAGTCTACCTCCCCATGTTTACGTGCCAGTCATGAGTAAGATGCGATTTCAGGATGTATATGGGTATGGCCCCTTCCCTGTGAGGCACGAGACTTGAACTAAACGTGTATTTTTTTTTCATCTCTTTCTTGACGAACTGAATTCTCAAACATTTTTTTTTTTGGGGGGGGGGGAACTATCGAAGCTCTTCAAAATAACAGAGAGCCTAGACGGTCCCATAGGAGATGATCAGGGGAAACACCGCCCCCACCTTCCTCAGGAGGACCAAAATATACAAAAACAACGGATATTCTAATAAAGACACCGAAAGATATCTTTTTCTTTCGTTCCAAGCAATTGGATCGGAACTTTTCCTCCTTAGTTCACCTCAATGCATAGAGAATATCACTGTACAGCGTATCATTACAGAGAGAAAACTTCTGTACAGTTTATTAGACTATCAGAGTTGCTTCCAATTTAACTGGGTCCCAGCCCCACACCCACTAATCCCTGGATATGACTCTAAGGCTATATACAGAAGTTTGCTGGTTTTCTTTTGGTACTTTGGTTCTTTTGGTACTTCCGTATTCTATGGAACACAACACACCATGGGCGCCCATAAGGGGGGGGGGGGCAACCACCCCCCTGGCTGAATGATGCTGCCTTATTTTATATTTTTGTTCTGAGATTTCCATTATATAGCATTGAAAGTGCCAATTAGACGAGGTTTGCCCCCCCCCCTGGAATTCAGCTTATGGGCGCCCATGCAACACACTCAAGTTTGGTGAATGCTAATGAAATGAAACCAAACATGATGAAAATACAATACTTTAGTAATAAAATTATGAAAACTACAACGAAGAATTATGGTAGGGAAGCCGCACAGAACGCATTATATTAAATACCTAACCTAACCAAAATGCCAACTAAATATCTAATTAAAATATTAGGTACAATGTAGTTTTCTACCGATCTGAAGATAATTGTCTGGTATAAAGACCGTGAAAACCGGTTATTGTCTCATCTTCGCGATCCAAATTCTGGAGTGTGCACCATATAATACGGAAGTACTGTTCTTTTTCTTTTTTTTTTATAAAATAGCATTATGAAGAAAAAACAGTGATGAGAAATAGTAAACAAAATAATGTAAATCAACAAAACAAAGAAACTGGAGTAGCCTACATAACCTATGGCTATATTTGATATTATAGGGGGACTGGGATGAAGGAGTTAAACTGGAAACACCTCTGACAATCGAATTAATGGCAATTTTCTAAATGTAATAAGGCAGGGAGTTCCATTCAAGAGAATATAGGGAGATGGGGCAAGCTTTTCAAAACCTGGAAGGGGGGGGGGGGGGGTAGTTTTTTTTGTATGTTCTCTAATGAATATAACCTACAAGAAAATACTGAAATCGGAAACACCAAAAAAGGTAAAACAATTGCCCCCCTCCCGCATTGTAGTAGGCCTAAGAATAGTGTTTCGTTCTAGGAATGAGGGGAAAGGCAAGATAGCGGAGAATGTTAGGCTACTAAAATTTCTTAATTAGCAAGTTTTGTTTTCTCATGCAAGGCCTGGGCATTAATTAGCCTAAGTCAGCAACAGCGAAGCTTTAAATGCTTCCACTTTTGAAATGAATTCAGAAACTGTCGAGGTAAATTTTTCGTTGTTCATATTATTGCCTTATGAATAAAGTAAAAATAGCCTACCACTCGATGCTTTTTTTATGCTCTTTCCGAATATAACAATCATTTTTGTCGGAAATGAATTTGGTCAATATCTACCAAATCATATTATTGAGTTAGGACTAAAGTGAATACACCATTCGATGCCTTTTTTTATGCTGATTACGAATATAATAAGCATTCCTATCGGAAATGAATTTTAGCCCCCGCCCCTATATATCCCAATTCAGGGTTAGGTATAGCCTATATAGGGGGGGGGGGCTGAAATTCATTTCTGATAGAAAAATTTACCCAACAAATTTGCCCCCCCCCTTCTTAAATTTTCATGAATCGACGTCACTGTTTACTTTCTAAATGTCATAATCACCTTTTGTTTAAATATTTCAGTAAATATCCACAATATCCAAAGATATTCAAAATCCAAATTTAACAGACATCCTTACTCAACCATGTTTCAAAATAAACTAAACAAATTTTACCGACAAATGAAACGAAACGTAAAGAGTTCGCTAATCACTACTCTGGGTGCGTAAGGAGTTCCTCGCTCTCCTTAATTGCTGTAATGTTGTTTAAAGGGATACCAATATCTCATTAACAAAAGAAAGGATTCTTAGATACAAAATTTGGAGGGAACAAGGCGAATAATATTTTCTAAAGGGGGCAGAGTTCTGTAAAGAGATTTTCCTAAAAAATAGTCATATCTTTTGTCCGAATTTTACACAGGGGCGAAATTCACTATGGGTGCAGGGGGACAACTCCCATAACTCGGTTTGCTCCCCCCCCCC
>JAQQPU010002768.1:0-26179 GCA_029168905.1 Artemia sp. Kazakhstan ARC1039
AGATCTTAAAGCGAGTAATGCTTAGATTGAATATGAAAATCAAGCTTAAAACGAAAACAAATATTTTGCTATTAAAGTATAAATGAAACTTAAAACGAACAGAAATTAAATAATAATCAATGCGAACAAACATACAATATGTATTAATGTAAATGAATAAATAAATCTTAAAACGAGTGAAACTTAAATTGAATATGCCAATCAAGTTTGAATCGAATAAAAATAACTACAAACAAGAGTTTGGGTATCGTCTCACTACAGAAGCCTAAAAACTACTGCGTCATTGGCGCTTTGCTGAAAACGAATTATATTACAAATGTTTTCTTTTTTACTTAATATTGAAAATAAATATTAAAATTACCGTAAAATTTTGAACTGATGAGCTTTTAGCAATTAATATCATTATGCATCAAATATTCAGTTTAATTTATTAGTTCTTTTCAAGATTGGTCAAGACAAATATAGTTTCACTACAAGCAAAATTTGGGTACTGCCCCCTTCTTTAACTGTAAAAACCTAAAACCTTCTGCGTCATTGGTGCTTCACTGAAAACGAATTACTACTATATTACAAATTTTTTATTTTCCAGTTCTTAAAGCATTAAAAAGGAAAATAAAATTACAGTGAAAACAAATCTTGAACTGATGGATCTGTCAACAATTAATATCATTATATATCTAACATTCAATTTGATTTTGTTTATACTTTCCAAGACTGTTCAAGACTCATATAGTTTTGCCATTTTTTTTTAACTCTGCCATTTTTTTGTAACTAATCGTGTTAGTTTGTTATGAAAACATTCTATGGCTTCTAGGCATTTCTTTTTGAGCGGGAAACTGCACCTAAAACTTTGTGGAACATGCATTTTCTTGCATGAAACACCAAAATATAATAAAATGTCAAGTTTCGTAGTGTTCCACCACTCGCAAGCAAGTGCCATTGGTATTTTTGAATCCGCATGGTCAATTTAGGGGGTAGAGGGTAGGCTAATTGTCGTAGCAGCACCATTCCGTCGTGGTATGGTTCACATTTTCAACACCTGGCGTCCGGAATATCATATAATCTACCAAGCATACAACTAAACCAAATCAGTATCAATAAATAAATAAAACCCAAGACGAACAAAAATTAAAATAAATATTAGAGTCCAACTCGAAACGAGCATAAATTAATGTGAGTAGGGTTCAAAACCCCTTTGCTCTCTAAAAGCCAGAATATAATTTGTAGTTTACTGAAAAAAAAATGTGCATTGTAAATTTAATATACATATGCTGATATTTATTCCCTAAAATCTTAATTAATTTTTGATTTCTTAAAGTTACAAAAGTGAAAATATTTCAAAGAATTGTTTTCAATAAAGCGCCAATGACGCAGTAAGTTTTAGGCTTCTGCAGTGAGACGATACCCAAACTCTTGTTTGTAGTTATTTTTATTCGATTCAAACTTGATTGGCATATTCAATTTAAGTTTCACTCCCTTTAAGATTTATTTATTCATTTACATTAATATATATTGTATGTTTGTTCGCATTGATTGTTATTTAATTTCTGTTCGTTTTAAGTTTCATTTATACTCTAATAGCAAATTATTTGTTTTCGTTTTAAGCTTGATTTTCATATTCAAACTAAGCATAACTCGCTTTAAGATCTATTTATTCATTTATATTATTACTTGTTGTATGTTTATTGCTATGATTTTTTATTTAATTTCTGTTTGTTTTTGGTTTCATTTATTCTTTAATAGTAATTTCTGGTCGTTTTGAGTTTGCATTTTAACAGGTATTTGTATCTTCTGAGCTTAATTTTAAAATGGCCTTTACTTTTCTTTGAAAAACTTATTTTTCGGGATGTTTTTTTTTTTTTTAATTAATAAATAATCAAACATTGGAGCCATATGGCCTTTACTATAGGCAACGCTACAGTGTTGCCTCTGAAAATATATTCGTCTTGAACAACTTTTGAAAGAACTAATAAATTAAACTGAATATTTGACGTACAATGATGTAAATCTCTGAAAGCTTAACAGTTCGAAATTTGACTATAATTTTAATGTTTATTTTCAATATTAAGTACAAAAGAAAATATTTGTAATGAAATTGGTTTTTAGTAAAGCGCCAATGACGCAGTAGGATTTGTCTTTTACATTGAGAAAAGGAGGCGATACCCAAACTCTTGTTTCTAGTGATTTTTGTCCGCTTCAGGCTTGATTTATATATTCAATTTAAGTTCCACTCGTTTTAAGATTTATTTATTCACTTACATTAATATCTGTTGTATATTTGTTTGCATTGATTTTTTATTTAATTTGTGTTCGTTTTAAGTTTCGTTTAAATTTCAATAACAATTTTTTTTTTCGTTTTAAGCTTCATATTCAATTTAAGCATTACTCGCTTTAAGATCTATTTGTTCATTTATAATATTACATGTTGTATGTTTTTTCCTATGATCGTTTGTATAATATCTGTTTAATACCCGTTTTGGGTTTCATTTATTCTTTAATAGTAATTTCTTGTCGTTTCGAGTTTGAATTCTAACAGATATTTGTATCTGCTGAGCTTAAGTTTAAAATGGCCTTTACTTTTCTTTGAAAAACTTATTTTTCGGAAATATTCTTTTAATTAATTATAGTAAAGATTGATGTAGGTACAATGTATTATTATTATTATTATTTTTTTTTTTAGACCAGGGCACTTCGTATCGAGGGAGTTGTCGTAGGAACTTCGAAAAGGGCTCATTCGATTGAAAATACAAAGGGTTAATGCCCTTTTTAATAGTCGAAAATGATCGGAAGGCAACACATCCCCCTCTCACGCCCACCCTCTGATTTGCCCATTATGGTTAAAAACTAAATGTTGCCTTAAGATTAAATCGAAATGTACTGTGTTAATACTAATTCCCAATAAGGCATCTCAGCAGTATCCCAAGAACGACTGAGGGTATGAAAAAATACAAATGAAAGTCCATTGTCAGTTTAATATACATATACTGATATTTAGTAATCAAAATCTTAATATTATTTGATATAAGTTATAAAACAAAAAACATTTATATTTTTCAGTGAAGTGCTACTTATGTTCTGGCCTTGGGGAGGCATAGGGGTTTTGAGCCCTACTCATATTAATTTCTGCTGGTTTTCAGTGTGACTCGGTTATTTGTTGTAATTTCTGTTCGTTTTGGGTTTTATTTTTTATCGATGCTGATTTGTGGTAGTTTCACGCTTATTAGATTATTGGATTTTTTCTTTGCTAATTTTTGATTTAATGGAGTTCTTTACTTTTCTTTGAAAAACTTATTTAGTAGAAAAAGTTTTTTTAATTAATCTGCAGAAAAAGGGAAGATGTCTCGATTCTTCTCCAATTTGTGTATCGCTAACTAATAATAACAGGTCCAATAATACATTTTATAATAACAGTTACCGCATCCCAGTGGCTATGAACCTCTCTTTTAAACTCGATGGTTGTGAGTTCAAGCGACTTTGCGGTAACGATTTATGCGTTAACGATAATTTTTCTACAAATTTTGTTTACTTATTCAATGACGGTGAGCCAAAATAAAAGCTGCATTAACTAAAAAACGATCAGAAATTAAATAAAAAAAAGTTTTTTAAACTGAAAGTAAGGAGCGACATTAAAACTTAAAACGAACAGAGAATATTCTGTATATGAAAGGGGTTGTCCCCTTCTCAACGCCTTGCTCTTTACGCTAAAGTTTGACTCTGTCTCACAACTTTATTTTTTAAAACAATAAAAAACTTTAGCGTAAAGAGCAAGGCGTTGAAGAGGGGACAGCCCCTTTCATATACGGAATAATTTCTGATCGTTCTAAGTTTTAATGTCGCTCCTTACTTTCAGTTTAAAAAACATGTTTTTCTTATTTAATTGTCTACAAAAGCTGTCCTAATTTTCTTCATTTGTTGTTACTTCTATTAGCGGGAAATGTTCAGCTATTTATTTGTTCATTAGCGGGAAATTCATTGGAAATTTAGTGCAATTTGTGTCACAAAAGTGCAAGTAAACTTACGCTTAATATTAACTTTTCGTATAGTTCATATACCAATATGTAATACGCCACTTTTTTTTTATTTCGCCGTGTTTTTCATTTTTTGCCAGTATAGTATACCTATAAACTTGCACACTAGACTTGAAATCCTTTGTCCCTGAGAAGAGGGGTTCGAGTCCTTTTGTCGTTGGCTATTTGGTTTTGAATGGGGGTCAAGGGGGTCTCTGTAAGATCGGCCAGGATCGACTCAGCTCTAAACGGATATCCTGAGAAATATGCGGAAGATAAACAGGAAGGGTGTGCAAAAACACAGGCTGGCTTGCTCCCCCACCCCCCATTGCACCTCCTGGCTGAAAGGTCGTGAAACAGAGATGAGCACTGCCGGTAGAGACAGTAAAGTCCTATGCCATATTTCTTACCATTTTTTTATGTTTTATTATGAACTAGCCGACATACTAGGTGTTTCCACAAAAAGTCAGCTGCAAGACCACTTTGGCGACTTTATTTGCCCTAGTAAAAATAGCTTCTTAAGACATGGCATTACCGCGTTTACTACTGCTCACAAAAATGTATCACACAAATTGATATTAAAAAAAGTAGGTAGTAGTGCTCATTTTTGCGCTGTCATACAAACCGGCTCTGTCAGCTGCAAAGTATGCAGAAAAAGGGACAGTTACGAAGTGCTAAATAACAGGATTATACTGACAAGAGGTAAACACAAAAAAACCTATTATGTTTCCAAACAGTTTTTATTCTAATTTTTTAAACAAGTAGGTAGATGTCATTATTAATAGAATTTCAGCGGAGCTTGCGTTACTAGAGGACGGCTCATTAGATCCATCTTTTATGCAAATATTTTGCACTTTAATCAGCCCAAAGAGCCAATAAAACAACACTTTGAGGTTATCATTCATATTATACATGACAAAAGTGGGATGGTTTTTAAATGGAAGTAAGTGGCTTTGAGCAGATCAACAGCTCTGATGGCGCGCGGTAAAAAAAAACACGTTATTTTAATAGCGATATGTCAGTCTATGAGTACAAACTAGAAATTCCCATTACAGATAAAACGGAAGTGAATTAGGGAGCCGATGACATAATATAAAAACTTGACCCGGTTTTTAACAAGTAAATAAATTATTCTCGCAAAAAAAATTATCAAACATTTTTGATAACGAGCTGTAAGTAAGGAGCAACCAGAGCTATTTGTAACCAAAAGTCTAAAACAAGGAGTTTTGATAACAATGCAAACATCAAATGAATCGACTTTTTATATTGATTACATACAAAAAATAGTTTTTTAAATTGAAATTAAGGAGCGACATTAAAACTTAAAATGAACAGTAATTATTCCGTTTATGAAAGGGGCTGTCCCCTCCTCAACAGCCCTCTCTTTACGCTAAAGTTTGTTTTAATGTTTTAAAAAGTAGAGTTGTGAGAAAGAGCCAAACTTTAGCCTAAAGTGCGGGGCGTTGAGGAGGGGACAGCCCCTTTCATATACGAAATAATTTCTGTTCATTTTAAGTTTTAATGTCGCTCCTTACTTTCAGTTAAACAAAACTTATTTTTTATTTGATTCCTGAACATTTTTGAACTAATGCAAGTTTTGAATTTGACTCACCGTACATGAATAATTAAAACGAAATTAACTTATTAATTTTACTTTTTTTTAACTAGTAATAACCTTAAAATAACCTAAGTTTGATTTTTGTTCCAGATATTCGATTTTCGATTTATTGAGGGGGGGCAAATGCCCCCCTCCTTGCCACCCCCCAAACGACACCACTGTTAAGAATGGCTCCTGAATCACAAAGGCTGTTTAATTAGAATAGTAACTTCTTTTAAAAATTAAAAAAGAAACTTTAGCGTAAGGGCGAGCTATTAAGGTGAGGTAAGCCATATCATATATGTAGTATTTTCTGTTCCTGTTAAGTTTTAATGTTGCTTCTTACTTTCAGTTGAAAAAACGTGTTTTTTTAAGTTCAGTTAAGTTTTTTTGCTAAGTTTTAATGTTGCTTCTTACTTTCAGTTGAAAAAAACGTGTTTTTTTTTATTTAATTGTTAATCGTTTATTAAATAATGTAAGGAAGTTGAGTTTTCCCTCCATTGAAAACTCCCTTCCCCCACGAGAAATTTCTACATGGAAAGATTATCCCGCGTAACTTAAATTAGTGATATTTGCGGAACTACTTTTACAAGGCATAGTAACAAAACGGCCAAAGAGGTCGAAACTATTTTTATGACAATGAAAGTCACAAGTTGAGCAATTCTCAAATGAAAGAAAGAAAAGAAAATGAATGAAATGAATGAAAGAAAAGATCTTTAAAAGATATACTTAATAATTTATGTTCGTTTTAAGTTTTAATGTTACTCCTTACTTTCAGTTTGAAAAACATTTTTTTTTAAAACAACTACAAGCCAAAGACATACAATATCTTTGGTTTATTATCACATAAAAATTATAGTTATGAAGCTTCTGAAGGGAAAATTAAATGCCAAAATTGGCCGGAAATTAACACAAACAAATTATTGCTTATATCGGCCATTATTTAACAAAGTTTGAACTTTAGTGTGAAGAGCGAGGTAATGAAGAGGGGGTGAACTTCCTCATACACATAATATGAGGGAGTATCAATACCTCACTCTTTACGCTAAAGTTCGAATTTTGTTTCAATTTTTTAAGAATGACCCCTGAATCACAAAGGCCTTTTGATTAGAATAAATAGATCTTTCAAAATTACTAAAAATATTTTAGCGTTAAGAGCGAGTTATTGAGGAGAGGACAAACCCCTTCATATACGTAATAATTTCTATTCGTTTTAAGTTTTAAAGTTACTCCTTACTTTCAGTTGAAAAAACTTATTTTTATAAATTTAATTTCTGATTGTCTTTAAATAATGCTTATAAATCCAGTATCCCTTCATAGAAATTCTCCTCCCCCACGAAAAATTCCTCAATAAAAAGATCCTTCCACGTAACCCAATCCCCCCCTCCACCAGAAAAATGCCGCCTGAAAATATATGTATGCTTACCAATAACCAATGCTATATGTAAACAATGGGCAAAGTTCATAACTTGTAGCTCTTCCCCCGGGGACTGTTGGGGACTAAGTCGTCCTCAAAGACATAGTTATTAAGTATTTCGACTATTTTGAACAGAATGGATATCACAAAATTTTGATTCAGTGACTTTGGGAAAAAATAAACGTAGGAGGGGGCCCAGTTGCCCTCCAGTATTTTTAATTACTTAAAAGAGCAGTAGAACTTTTAATTTCCATTTGAATGAGCCCTCTTGCGAAATTCTAGGACCACTGGGTCGATACGATCACCCCTGGGGAAAAACAAAATAGACAAACACGCATCCGTGATCTTTCTTCTGGCAAAAAATACCAAGTTCCACATTTGTCAAGATAGGAGCTTGAAACCTCTACAGGAGGGTCCTCTGATACGCTGAATCTGATGGTGTGATTTTCATTCAGATTCTATGACTTTCCCCGTTTTCCAAAATGATGCAAATTTTCTCAGGCTTGTAACTTTTAATGAGTATGACTAAACTTGATAAAACTTATATATTTAAAATCAGCATAAGAATTTGATTCTTTTGATGTGTCTAGTGGTATCAAAATGGCATCAAGTGACATCCGTTTTTTAGAGTTTCGTACACTATTGAGCCGGGTAGCTCCTTACTTACAGTTCGTTACCACGAACTATTTGATTCTAAATATTTATTTTTCCAAGGGCTATCAGATCGTATCTATGGTTCTAGGAAGTCGGAATACGGATCATTCGAACAAACATTAGCTGTTCTGATGCCCATTTTAAGTGGTCAAATATATTGTGCCTCAGCAAGGCAGCCCTTTCTTCCGTTTTAAAAAAACAATTTCGACCCATAGTGGGCAAAGGTGTTATCGCTTCGAAAGTCGGAGATAGCTAATCAACTTAAAGTTATTGAAATATATTAGGTTTCCCAGTTTAAAGAGACAGTAATGCCACACGGTGGCACATATGAATCTATAAAGTCGAGTAGTTCATATACAGTCGAGTAGTTCAAAGGAATAGTAGGCTGTAAACACTCATTATACAGCGTCATTTGTCCAAGTTGATTGGCTTGATATTTTATAAAATTGCGTACTCACCGCGGGCCGGTGGGTCATTGCTTAGGTGGGAGAGAGTGCCTGATGCCTCAAAAAGTGCTCATTTTCTAACTTTCTGTGGCCTTTAAGGTAAATATAGAAGAAAAGGGGAAAGGAAGGAGTTATAAATTAATCGGCAGTTGTAAGTTATAAACAAATTGTATTATAAAGATAAATAAAGAATCCCCTCATTTGGGTTAAGCTTAATTATAGGTGATTACACCACATGATTATAGAGATTACATTCACATGATCCCTCCTTTATATTATGAAATATATTTTTTCGTTAGTATTCTTATTAAAACAATTGGAAAAGATAACCAATTTGTCCAATATTTTAGAAATGCGTTTAGCTCACCCCCAAAATTCTCTTGAATTGACGGAAATTTCAATCAGGAAATTTCAAGAGTTAGGGCGGACAAGTTCTGCCAGGAGCTTTTTCGGCCAACATTTAAAGGTAATATATGCATTTTCCAATCTTTTTGAAAGTGAGAATATCTCATTTTGCAAGTAAGGAGTGACCTGGGTACATAGTAGCCTAAACAAAACGCTAAAGACGGAGTTTGGTTAATAGCATGAACACAAAATGAATCTATTATTTATGATGATTCGAAATATATAAACTTCACGAATTTAAAGATACACAGCAAAAGTGACGAACCTGAGTAAATTTACCTGTTTTTTGAACAAGGCAGAAATGCCCTAAAAGGATTGAGTGATCTTAATAAGAAAATGTAAAGACTACGGCATTGGACTTTACAGTCCCTACTGGCGGTGCTGATCTCCGTTTCTTGGCCCTTCAGCCAGGAAGTGCAATGGGGGATGGTAGAACCCGGCCCCGCGCCGGCGGATCGACCGAACGCCGCCGACGAGAGGTCCGGTCAAACACCACCGAAGTGTCGTAACGCCGCCGGCGTGCCGCAGGCACTCCGTCGCCGGCAGAGGTGGCGGTGTTCGGTCGACTGTAAATTATTTTTGCGGCAATTCTTTATTGCGTCAACCGCAAAGTCGGAGCTTTTCCTTCTCGTGTGGTTTAGTATTTCGATTTTCCTGATTAGAAATCAAGCAGAGCTTGAACTATCCCCGAATTTTCGGGTATTTCCCCGAAAATCTATGCGTCACCCAGAAAAAAAGTTGGTTCCCCGAATCCCCGAAAATCACGCATTCATGGTGCCACCCCTAGTGATTTATCACCAGTGACTTTCCCTGCCAAATATTACTTTGTATACCATAATTCTTCACTGCTCTCTTGTTCATTAATTTTTGTCTCTTTTGTTTCTTCGCATAAAAACCAGACAGATGCAATATGCTATTGCAAATACTGCAATATACACAGTTCTTCATATGCTGACAAAAAAAAGTATCGCCTTTATGAAATGAGTTTAAATCATTTCGAATGCAGTTTCCCAATCGCTATTTATTACATCATTCGTAATCAAGAATTTTATTTTCAAGTTGAATAGAATTATAGAACGCATTCACTACTATACAGCTTCAGCCTTTGGTTTGATTTTGAAATTGACAGCCGACAGATTGTTTCTACAGCTGAATTGTAAGTTTGCAGATTTTTTTTGCTGTTTTTAGATAAGATTTACTTAATATTCATTACTTAATTATTGAAAACCTGATAGAACATAAAATCTTCTTTCTGGAACATTTTACCCCCCCCCCCCAAAAAAACAGCCTTTGGTTGAGACAAAATTTAGCTATAGTCTAAGCTATGTACAAGGTTGGGGAATTAAAAATTGAACCGGAATTTACCCAAAAAATATGATTCATAAATAAATTGTAAATTACTGCCTATAGGGGAGGGGGATAGGGGGCTATCATTTTTAAATGATAATACCTCATTTTTTTTATTGAAAGCAGGGATGCCAAAAAGATAATTATTTTTTTCATTTAAAGTGGAGATAGAAGAAAATGATATTAAATTTCCCTGGAAACCATTGAAATATTTTGATAGACCCAGGGCCCCCCATTAGGACTTGTTCATTGTCTTAGGTATTTTGCGATTTCTCATAGGCTACTGGCCTTATTTGGCTTTTGTGTGTGCTCCCTTTTAATTCGATTCTTTGGATCTTATGGAATGCCATGGCGAATCTATCACTCAGTTTTCCAATAATTTGAGGTATATCTGAATAATTTCGACATTTCTGTTGTTGTCTTTGTACCCCTTTACTCAAACCCTCAATTTTTTTTTTCGAGGAACACTAAGCTGTTTAACGTTATTTTGCGTGTTTGTTTGAACCATATAGTGACCTTGTTAATTATTCAGTAATTTATTTTTTTAAAGAAAGCTGAGACGGTATCCTATCAAGGTGGTATCCAAAGGGGGGGGGGGGAATGGAGCTAGCATATTTAAATGATAATACCTCGATTTTTTTAATAGCAGGGGTGCTAATAAGTTAATTATTTTTTTATTGAAAGCAGAGACGGTATCCTATCAAGATGGTATCCAGAAGGGGGGCATAGGGAGTTATTATATTTAAGTGATAGTACCTAGATTTTTTTTTATTGAAAGCAGGAATGCCAAAAAGTTGAAAAGTTGACAAAATTAACAAGATTTTTGTGAGTTATACTTGATACAGCACTTGCATGGTTTTATCGTCCAAAGGGAAAGGGACATATGCGTCCCGGTTTTTTTCCTATTGATGAAACGGGTTTACTTTGAAAACATTCATTCATATGTACCAGGGAGATTCACACTAAAACGAAATGGTGTTATGAAAGCGATATCGACATCCCCACCTAATGTTGCGCTCGAGTAACAATGGCGCCCTTGGTCCATTGCCCAAGTTACATTAAAAGGCCAGGTCATAATAAAAGCTTTCAATTTGGGAGGTTCAAGGAGGAGTCTTTGACAGTCTTATGACCTCAGGGTACTAAATGTTGCAACGTTCCTACGTATCTTCAGTGGTTTAGAAAATTCGATCACCCCAAAAATGATTACCAAAAATATGCACAAATGTAACATTTGGAATATTATAACACTTTTTTCAAAGCTTTGAAGAAAAGCAAAAAAGTCTAAATACCCCTAACTACGCTTGAAAGCTATTTTAAAAATAAACTCTTTGGAGATTTCCATGGAAATGATTATAGCAGAAGCTTTGAGCCTGGGTGGGGATCAAAGAGGAGTCTAAGTGTTTTGACCACAGGTGACTTATTGTTGCGACTTTCTTAAATTTGGTAATTCTTGTGAGCATTTGGAAATCAAAGCTTAAACTCAATAACTGATACTAAGCGTCCTAACATTTTGCTTGGATTAAAAGTGACGAACTAGGATGAACATTTCAGTATCTTCCTGGAGCAACTTCAGTCTGCATATTATTTCATTTAATTACATTTAAAACGGATGAGCTTTTCATTTTTTACCTAAGAAAATAGCTGGCACTTCATTTTTCTTCATAGCCAATAAACTATTAAGTGTTTTTGTGTCATTGTAATTGAAATGTTCTCATCTGAAGTGTTCATCATGTATTTTTCAATTTGATAAATTTACTCCTTTTAGATACAGTTTATAATTTGACTGATATTAGGTATTTATCAGTTTATAATTTGGAATGAATCCCCAAAAGAAAAAATGAATAATATCCAAAAGAGCAGCCAAAAGCGATAAAAAAGCAGCAGTTCAGCCTTAGCCCACATGACATATATTCTATAAAGAAGCCAAAAAAACTTTAAAATGCATTTTTTTAAACTTGTAATTAAAAACGAGTTTGTAATACAAGAAGGCTTCTCAGGAATCCAAAAGAGCAAAAAGAAAAAACAATCAATATCAAAGTCGGCCATTTCAACTGTTTTAAATGTGACAAAACAGATATAGGCATAGGGCCTTATGAAAAAATTAAGCTTCAAAGTTCAAAGTTATATTCAAAGTTTTTACCCAGATAACTGACGAATTTTGTGATACGGTGTTTGAAGTTTTATATGCAGTAATTCTCGATGAAAAAAACAACTAATTTTGATAATTATTTATCTTAAGAATACATAGCTTATAGATACTTCAACTACTCGTTTTATGCAAGGGTTCTGAAACGCCACAGCCATTTCATTTCTACCAGATTTCTACTTCTCTTGATGAAAACGAAGAAGACCAGTTTCCAGCCAGCGACTTGTGAATTTTTGAACTCTTTAATAGGCTCGAATCTGTTGTAAATTGAAGCTGTGATTTGAGAAAGACTGATGAAAACATTAATGTTTGTGGTCAACATTGATCGCGCCGGCGGCGTGGCGCGGCGTGCTGTTTTTTTGCCCCGCCGCCACCGGTCTTCCCTCATCGGCGCGGCGCCGGGGTCTAGGGGTTGGGGCCAACCATCCTGTGCTTTCGCATACCCTCCCTGTTTACCTTCTCCAAATTTCTCCAGGTAGCCATTTAGAGCTGGGTCTACTCTGGCTGAGCTTACGAAGACACGCCACTGACCCCCGTCTCAAACCAAATAATTAGGCACACTATTTTTCGAACCCTCAACCTCTCAGACATAGGATCCTAAATCCAGCGCGCGAATCCAGTCGGCTAGGACCGCTCTTTTATCTGAAACGGCTAGGAGGGCATCATAATAGAATTTTTGAAATCAAAGAATGCACATCAAGAAACCCTTGGTTTTTTTTTTTTTTTTTTTTTTTTTTTTTTTTTTTTTTTTTTTTTTTTTCTTAGGCGCTATCCAATTAAAAAAAAAGGTCCTAGAAAATCAGTAAACGTCCAATTTGAATTAAAAATGGATGTTCTAGAGCCGTTTTCAAGTAGCCAAGTAGATTGGGCCACGGCGAAGCTGGTCTTATTTTGTCGGATTGAACTACAATTTTGACCCAAAGAAGGCAAACTATTGGAAGCTCTGAGACACTCGGTTGACTTAAAAGCACTTAAAATTTACATATAAAGCTCTTTTTCGGTTTCAGAGGAAGAAATCCAGCACGGTAACACATTTGCTCTCGAAGAGTCATATTAAAATGAATATTATTACAAGTCCTTATTAAAATAAATGGTTAAAATAGAATTTCAGACACGTATTTTAAAGCTTTATTTGACTAAGTTAATTCACTTGATGATTATTAGAATTGACTAAATAAAACTTTTTCTTCAAAAAAGTTTTTCCAAATTAAACCAAAAATAAGCAAGTATTGAATCAAATAATCTACCAAGCGTAAAACTATCACAAACAAGCACCGACAAATAAATGAAACCCAAAACCAACGGAAATTACAATAAAGAACCAAAACTCAAAACGAACAGAAATTAACATGATTAGGGCTCAAAAACCCTATGCCTTCCAAAGGTCAGAATATAATTTACACTATACTATAAAACATACAGAGTAATGTCCATTGTCAATATAATATACATACGCTGATGTTTATTCCTTAAAATGTTAATAATAATTGATTTGGTAAAATTATAAAACTGTAAACATTTAAATTTTTGAATGTTTCGGTGGGGGGGGGGGGTGACATCCCCAAACACATATCTATTGAAGCTTACAACAATGCTGAAAAAATTGATGTCTCAAAACTTTATTTGGAATTTAATTACGGCAAATGATAGGTGTGGGGGATGGTTAGTCTCAAATCACTTTGACTCTTAAAAAGGTCATTATAACTCCCAATTTAAAATCAAATCTGCCTCTTCTGAATTTAATATGACCAATCATTCCATAAAAATCTTATATGCCCTTAGGGCATGACTTAAAGCCCTTACCTTACGGCTCAGGGGGTTGTGTTAACCCTGGATACATTGTTATATATTTTTTGGACTATTTTAAACAAAATCGCCATTACATAATGTCAATCAGCAGTAGTGGGGCCATAAGGCCTTCTATGATGACCATATCAGATTAACATGGGGTTTCTATGACGCCATATTACGTCACAATATGCCTCAATATACCTCAATATACCTGTGACACCCTTAGGCAAATAGCAGGGTATTTCTGAGACAGCCCTAGGAAAATAGCATATAATGACGCCCTGTGACATCAGGACATACCTGACAAGATTCCGACAACATGCCCTGGTACGATTCCCGGTGCTCCACTTTTGTTTCAGTATTGACAAGATTTCGATAACTTACCCTTGCAAGATTTCGACAACATGCCCTGGCACGACTCCCAAATTTTTCAGTATTTCTATTTATGAGTAATCGGAGTGGGATCGGAACAATACACAAAAAGTAATAATTGGGGTTTCTAATATAGTGAAAAGAGCTAGCGACACTCCCTCGACAAATAGGGAACCTATAAGTGGAGCTACTATTCCCTCAAACCGTGGCACCTGTGCAATATGGCTTTTGTTTCCAGGGGTAATATGCTTGACACAATCTTATTTCAGATGGCGCGCCAAAATTTGGCACGCAGTCGGAAAACAGTTATTTCCAGAAACTACACCTCTTTGTTAAGTAATGCTTTATAAGGAGCAATGCCAAATGATGTTGATGACTGCTCTCAAGACATTTTTAGTAATAAAGGGAAAATATATGCTTAAATTATGTAAACACCTAGGTATTAGAGACGAATCCTAAACAATAAATCTAAAGGATCGGGGCTATTGTAAATAAAAGTTTTATTAACCAAATTTACAAGAATACTAAAAAACAGAAAAAAGACGTAAAAACACCACAAACAAAAAAAAACTGAAAAAGCTTATAAAGGATAATGGATAAGCAAAAAGAACCATGCAGTAAAGAAAAATACATTCTAGTAATCGTTTCGAGAGGGCAAGGCTAATATTATATGCAAATTTTTAAGGACTATTGAGGCATTGTTGAAAATAAAACCGTTTTCATTGAGCCATGATTAAGAATATTTCAAAGCATCGTGACAATACGCCCCACCCTCCTCCTAGCAAACATTTCCAGAATGCAAGGTTGATATTTGATGTAAATTTTAGGTATAATTCCGAGAGCCCTAAACGAAAATACAGCATTTCTTTGAGTGCAAGTTAGATTTTCACCCCCTCTCCCCCTCTAAGGTAACTTTTTAACACCTCCACCCTAACTTTTAAGCTGAAGATACTCCAAGCAATTCACGCCACAATGCCAACTATTGCTGTTCTGCGGCACCCTTCGGACATCGCCCCATCACACCCAAAACATTTTTCAAACATTTCTTGCTAAAAAATATACTTAAACCCATTGATACGCGTTTTTCGCGAGCATGGACTTTCATAATAACCTCAAAAACGCTCCACTGTTATTAAGTAAACAATTTGTTACTATTAAGAAAAACCTGTTACTCTTGAGAGAAATTTGATAATATAAAGAAAACTTTTGTTAGTATTAAGGAAAAAGTAGTTACTTCGAAGAGAAAAAATAGCTACTGTTATGAAAAACTTGCTAATTCTTACAGAAAACTTGTAATCATAAATAAAAAATTGTTTCTTCTAAGAGATATTTGTTATATTTGACCGAAAAATTGCTGCTATTAGAATAAATTTGTTACTATTTTAAAAAACCTGTTATTTACAAGAGACATTTGATAGTATTAAGTAAATATTTATAGTATTAAGGAAAATATTGTAACTTCTAACGGAAAACTTGTTATCATAAACAAAAAACAATTTTACTTCTTAGAGAAAACTTGTTAACCTAGAAAAAATAGTTACTTTTGGGAAAAATATATTATCTTTGAGGGTACACTTGCTGTCATTATAAAAATTGTTACTATTAAGAAAAACCTGTTATTTCTGAGATAAATTTGATAATATTAAGGAAAAGTTTGTTAGTATTAAGGAAAAAGTTGTTACTTTGAACAGAAAATTCGGTAGTGTTAAGAAAAACGTGTTACTTGTAACAGAAAAACTAAACAAAATTTAAACAAAAAATGTTACTTCTAAGAGAAATTTGGTATCTTTGACAAAAAAAAGATGCTATTAGAAAAACTGAGGTACTTTAAACAAACAAGAAAAAACCTGTTACTTCCAAGAGACATTTGATATTATTAAGTAATTAACTGTTAGTATTTAGAAAAAGTTGTTACTTCTAACGGAAAACTTATTATCATAAACAAAAAATTGTTCTTCCTAAAAGAAAAATTTTTAGTATTGACATAAAATTGTTACTTCTATGAAGAATTTGTTATATTTGACGGAAAACTTGCTTTTATTAGAAAAACTTTCTAATTATTAAGAAAACCTGTTGATTCCAAGAGAAATTAGCATAAACAAAAAATTGTTACATCAAAGAAACAAAATTGGTAGTGGTAAGAAAAACTTGATACGTCTAACAGAAAACTTTTTATCATAGACAGAAAAATTGTTACTTCTAAGAGAAATATCTTATGTTTGACGGTGAACTTGCTGTAATTAGAAAAAAGTTGTTACTGTTAAGGAAAAACCTGTTACTTCCGAGAGAAATTTGATAATATTAAGTAAAAGTTTTTTAGTATTAAGGAAAAAGTTGTTACCTTGAAGAAACAATCTGTTAGTGTTAAAAAAAACTGGCTAGTTTTAATATAAGACTTGTTATCGTAAACGAAAAATCGTTACTTCTAAAAGAAATTTGTTAGTATCAAGAACAAGAACTTGCTAGTTTTAACAGAAAACTAGTTAGAATAAGCAGAATATTGTTACTTCTAAGAGAAATTTGTTAGTGTAAAGAAAAAAACTTGCTAGTTCTAACAGAAAACGTGTTAGCGTAAGCAGAAAATTGTTACTTCAAAGAAAAGTTTGTTACCTTTGACAGATAACTTGCTGCTATTAGAAAAAACTTGTTACTAATAAGAAAAAGCTGTTAGTTCCAAGAAAAATTTGGTAGAATTAAGTAAAAGTTTGTTATTATTAAGGAAAAAGTTGTTACTTCGAAGAGAAAATTTGTTAGTGCTAAGGAAAACTTACTACTTCAAATTGAAAACTTGTTATCATAAAAAAAATTGTTACTTATAAGAAAAATATCTTGTCTTTGACGGGAAACTTGCTGTTATTAGAAAAAACTTGTTTCTATTAAGAAAAAACCTATTACTTCCAAGAAAAATTTTAATAAAAGTTTGGTAGTATTAAAGAAAAATTTGTTACCTCGAAGAGGAAATTTGTTTGTGTTAAGAAAACTTGCTACTTCTAACAGAAAACTTGAAGAAATTTCTTCTAAGAGAAATTTGTTATCTTTGAGGGAAAACTTGCTGCTATTAGAAAAAAATTGTTGCTATTAACTTCCAACAGAAATTTGATAGTCAGAAGCAACGCTGTAGCGTTGCCTATAGTAAAGGCCATACGGCTCCAATGTTTTATTATTTATTTGTTATTATTTTTTTCCAAGAGGCACTTAATATGGAACAGGTTGTCGTAGAAACCTCAAAGGGGGCTCATTCGATTGGAAATCGATAGTTCTAGGGCCCTTTTTAATAGTCAAAAATGATTGGAGGGCAACTAGCCCCCCCACGCCCATCAATCCCCGAAACACATCCAATCAAAATTTTGAGATAGCCATTTTGTTCAGCCTAGTTGATTTCCACACAGAAAATATATTCTTGAGAAGGACACTCCCCCACAACCCTAAGGGCCAGGGTTTTAAGTTGTGCCCTGGGGGCATATAAGGTTTTTATAGAAGGCGTTGTCGTAAAAACTTCAAAACAGGCTCATTCGATTGGAAATTCAAAGGACTAGTGCCCTTTTTAATAGTCAAAAGTGATTGGAGGGCAACTAGCCCCCCCCAAGCGCATCATTTTCCCAAACACATCCAATCAACATTTTGAGATAGCCATTTTGTTCAGCGTAGCTGATTTCCAGATGGAAAATATGTTTTTGATTAGGAAACTCCCCCAAAACCCTCAGGGCAAAGGTTTTCAGTTATGCCCTGGGGGCATATAAGGTTTTTATAGAAGGTGTCGTCGTAGAAAATTAAAAAAAGACTTATTCGATTGGAAATTCAAAGCGATAGTACCCTTTTAATAGTCGAAATTGATTAGAGGGCAACTAGCCTCCCCCCACGCCCATCATTCCCCCAAACACATCCAATCAAAATTTTGAGATAGCCATTTTGTTCAGCGTAGTTGATTTTCAGATAGAAAATATGCTTTTGTGGAGGACAGTCCCCCAAAACCCTCAGGGTAAAGGTTTTAAGTTATGCACTGGGGGCATATAAGGTTTGTATAGAAAGCGTTGTCGTAGAAACTTCAAAACACGCTCATTCAATTAAAAATTTAAAGGGCTAGTGCCCTTTTTAATAGTCAAAAGTGATTGGAGGGCAACTAGCCCCCAAACCCATCATTCCCCCAAACACATCCAATCAAAATTTTGAGACAGTCATTTTGTTCAGCGTAGTTGATTTCTAGATAGAAAATATGCTTTTGAGGAGGACAGTCCCCCAAAACCCTCAGGGTAAGGGTTTTAAGTTATGCCCTGGGGGCATATAAGGATTTTATAGAAGGGGTTGTCGTAAAAACTTCAAAACACGCTCATTCGATTAAAAATTCAAAGGGCTAGTGCCCTTTTTAATAGTTAAAAGTGATTGGAGGACAACTAGCCCCCCCCNCCCCCCCAAGCGCATCATTTTCCCAAACACATCCAATCAACATTTTGAGATAGCCATTTTGTTCAGCGTAGCTGATTTCCAGATGGAAAATATGTTTTTGATTAGGAAACTCCCCCAAAACCCTCAGGGCAAAGGTTTTCAGTTATGCCCTGGGGGCATATAAGGTTTTTATAGAAGGTGTCGTCGTAGAAAATTAAAAAAAGGCTTATTCGATTGGAAATTCAAAGCGATAGTACCCTTTTAATAGTCGAAATTGATTAGAGGGCAACTAGCCTCCCCCCACGCCCATCATTCCCCCAAACACATCCAATCAAAATTTTGAGATAGCCATTTTGTTCAGCGTAGTTGATTTTCAGATAGAAAATATGCTTTTGTGGAGGACAGTCCCCCAAAACCCTCAGGGTAAAGGTTTTAAGTTATGCACTGGGGGCATATAAGGTTTGTATAGAAAGCGTTGTCGTAGAAACTTCAAAACACGCTCATTCAATTAAAAATTTAAAGGGCTAGTGCCCTTTTTAATAGTCAAAAGTGATTGGAGGGCAACTAGCCCCCAAACCCATCATTCCCCCAAACACATCCAATCAAAATTTTGCGACAGTCATTTTGTTCAGCGTAGTTGATTTCTAGATAGAAAATATGCTTTTGAGGAGGACAGTCCCCCAAAACCCTCAGGGTAAGGGTTTTAAGTTATGCCCTGGGGGCATATAAGGTTTTTATAGAAGGGGTTGTCGTAAAAACTTCAAAACACGCTCATTCGATTAAAAATTCAAAGGGCTAGTGCCCTTTTTAATAGTTAAAAGTGATTGGAGGACAACTAGCCCCCCCCCTTACGCCCATCATTCCCCCAAACAATCCAATCAAAATTTTGAGATAGCCATTTTGTTCCGTGTAGTTGATTTCCAGATAGAAAATATGTTTTTGAGGAGGCCACTCCCCCACAACCCTTAGGGCAAGGGTTTTAAGTTATTCCCTGGGGCCATATAAGGTTTTTATAGAAGGCGTTGTCGTAGAAACTTCAGAAAAGGCTCATTCAATTGGGAATTGAAAGGGCTAGTGCCCTTTTTAATAGTCGAAAGTCATTGTAGGGAAACTAGCACCCCCCCCCCCAACGCCCATCATCCCCCAAACACATCCAATAAAAATTATGAGATAGTCATTTTGTTCAACGTAGTTAATTTTCAGATAGAAAAAAAATTTTTGAGGAGGACACTCCCCCACAACCCACAAGGCAAGGGTTTTAAGTTATATCCTGGGGGCATATAAGGTTTTTATAGAGGACTGTGTCGCAGGAAAAAGGCTCATTCGAATGGAAATTCAAAGGGCTAGTTCCCTTTTTAGTAGTCGAAATTGATTTTAGGGAAACTAACCCCTCTCCCACGCCCGCCTTTTCCCCAAGCACATCCAATCAAAATTTTGAGACAGTGATTTTATTAAACGTAGTTTTAAGTTCTGGAAATTAGGTCTTTGAGAATGGCAACTCCCCCACAGCCTTCAGGGCAAGGGTTGTAAGTTTTTCCTTGGGGGCATATAAGGTTTTTCATAGACAACATTGTCGTATAACTTCAGAGAGGGCACATTTGATTGGAAATTTAAAGTTCTAGTTTAGTATTTAAGTGTCAAAAGATATTGGAGGGCAACCAGCTTCCCCGCCGCTCCTAAACCCTATTTTCCGAAATGCATCCAATACAAATTTTAAGATAGCTATTTTGTAAAAAATAGTCAAAATATCTTATAACAAAAATCTGGTGTTTACACAACCCACCAGGGTCACGGGGCAGGCTTTTTATATTATGCCCTGGGGGCATAAATGGGTCTTATGGAAGGGATGCTTGTACTAACTACAAAAAGGAATCTTTTGATTAGAAATTGAAAGTTCTAGTTCACTTTTAAGAGTCAAAATAGATTGGAGGGCACCTAGTCTCCCCCCCCCTCTACGCCCTTTTTTAATCAAACCCATCCGATAAGAACTTTGAGAAAGTTTTTTTTAAATAGTTCAAAGACAGTATAACGACAACTCAGGGGTCAACACAGCCCCCCAGGGCCCGAGGGCAGGTGTTGTAAGTTGTGCCCTTGTGGAATATATGGTTCTTATTAAAGGGATGTTCGTAAAAAAAAAAAATCCGAGATGGCTCATTTGCTTGGAAATTGAAAGTTCTAGTTAAGTTTTTTTTAGTCAAAAAATAATGGAGGGCAACTAGCCCACCGCTTCCCTTTTCCCCAAGTGCATCCAATAAAAATTTTTGAGATAAGCATTAAGTTAAAAATTTCCGAAAAGTCAAATAACGAAAATTCAGGTGTCGTCACAACCCCCTAGAGCCCTTGGCGGGTGTTTTAAGTTATGCCCTGGGGAATATATTGTTGGTATTAAAGGGATGCTCGTACAAATTTCAGAGAGGGCTCATGTGATTGGATATTGAAAGTTCGAGATCACTTTTTAAGAGTCAAGAGGGTTAAACTAGCCCCCCCCCCCCCGCCCTCTTTTTCCCCAAACCCGTCCCCTGAGATAGCCAGTGTTTTGGAAGTTGTTCAAAAATTAGATAACAAAACACCCCCAGAGCCCGGGGGATAGGCGTTGTAAGTGTTGTCCCTTGGGCGTATATGGTTCTTATGAAAGGGATGCTCGTATAAACTTCAGCGGGGGCTCATTTGATTGGAAATTGAAAGTTCTAGTTCAATTTTTAAGAGTCAAAAGAACCCCCACGGGCACAGGGGAAAGCGTTCTAAGTTATGTCCTAAGGACATGTATTGTTCTTATGAAAGGAATGCTCGTATAAACTTCATAGAGGGCTCATTTGATTTGAAATTGAAAGTTGTAATTCACTTTTTAAGAGTCAAAGGTGATTGGACGGCATCTAACCTCCCCCCAAACTCCATTAGTTTTTTCCCAGAGGTACTTCATATAGAAGGGGTCGTCGTATAAACTTCAAAGGGGGCTCATGCGATTGAAAATTGAGAGTACTAGTGCCCTTTTTAAGAGTCGAAAGTGATCAAAGAGCAACTGGCCCTTTTTCCCCAAATACATCTGATAAAAAATTTTTAGGTAGCCATTTTGTTAAAAAATAATTGAAAGATCATATAACAAAAACACCTTTACGTATGGTCATTTCGTTAATAATAGTTTAAAGATCAGATAAGAAAAACTCCTGTTTCAACACAACCCCCCCCCACCCTCAAGGGCCGGGGAAGGCTTTGTAAGTATTGCTCTGGGGGCATATATGGTTCGTATGGAAGGTATGCTCGTATAGAATTCAGAGAGGGCTCATTTTAATGGAAATTAAAAGTTTTGCTTCATTTTCTCAGAGTGAAAAAAACATGAGAAGGCATCTAGCCCCTCCCGCCCTTCACGCCTTTGGGGTTATCGGATGGATAAACCCGTCAGATAGAAATTTCAGGTGACCATTTTGTTAAAAATAGTTCAACCATCAGATATTAAAACTTCAGGGTCGACACAACCCCCCAGGACCCAGGAATAGGCGTTGTAAGTTATACTTGGGCGATATATATGGTTCTTATAGAAGGGATACTCGTATAAACTTCAGAGAGGGCTCATTTGATAGAAAATAAAAGTTATAGTTCACTTTTAAAGAGTCAAAAGAGACCGAAGCTTAATCTTGTCCCCCCACGCCCTTTTTCCAAAAACCCATCCGATAAAAATTTTGAGATTGCAATTTTGTTAAAAATCCTTCAGACATCAGAAAATAAAAACTCCGAGGTTGACACAAACCGATTTTTTCACTTTGATATTGTTATTTTGATATCAGTTTTGATACTTTGATGAATATTAGATTTTTTTAAAGTTTGATTTTGAAACAAGGAATTTTTAAAAACTTGAAAATTTTTTGCAATCAAAAACGAACAAAAATTAATTTAAAAAACTTTCCGAAAAATAAGTTTTTCAAAGAAAAGTAAAGGCCATTTTAAACTTAAGCTCAGGAGATACAAATACTTTTTAAAATTAAAACTCAAAACGACCAGAAATAACTATTAAAGAATAAATGAAACCCAAAACGATCAAAAATTAAATAAGCAATCATAGCTAAAACATACAACAAGTAACAAATGAATAAATAGATCTTAAAGCGAGTAATGTTTAGATTGAATATAAATATCAAGCTTAAAATGAAAAAATATCTTCCTATTGAGGTATAAATGAAACTTAAAACGAACAGAAATTAATAAATAATCAATGCAAATAAACATACAATAGATACTAATGTAAATTAATAAATAAATCTTAAAACGAGTGAAACTTAAATTGAATACGCAGATCAAGCTTGAAACGAACAAAAATCACCACAAACAAGAGTTTGGGTATGACCTCCTTCTCTCACTGTAAAAGTCTAAAACCTACAGCGTCATTGGCGCTTTACTGAAAACTATATGCGTCTTGAACAGTCTTGGATAGTATAAACAACATGAAATTGAATATTTGATGAATAATGATATTAATTTTTGAAAGACCCATCATTTCAAGAATTTATTTCACTTTAATTGTATTTTTATTTTCATTACTGTAAGAAGTGGAAGAGAAAATATTTGTAATATTATTCATTTTTAATTAAGTGGCAATTACGCAGTAGGCTTTTGTTTTTTATTTACAGTTAAGGAGGGGGCAGTCAGCTTCACTTACCTTGGTAGTATTATTAGTAAAGATGGTGGGAGCAGTGAAGATGTTAAATATAGAATAGCAAAGGCTCAGAGTGTTTTTTCACAGTTAAAAAAAAGTCTGGAAGAATAGAAAGAAAAGTCTGCAAACCAAGATTAGAATATTAGAAGCCATTGTGATGACAGTGGTCAAATATGGCTCTGAAGCATGGATACTCCGAAAAGTGGATGAAGATTTGCTAGATGTTTTCCAGAGAAATTGCTTAAGGATTGTTCTGGGTACCCGGCTGACTGACCGTATTTCAAACAATAGGCTATACGAAAAATGTGGTTCAATACCGCTCTCTAGGGCTATAATGAAAGAAAGGTTGAGGAGGCTAGGACACGTTTTACGGATGAAGGATGACAGATTGCCGAATATTGTTCTTTTTGGCCAACCATTTAGGGTTAGACGGAAAGCAGGTTGTCCCTGTCTGGGGTCGGAGGACGTCAAAAAAGAAAGATTTAAAGGAAATGGGAACTTCGTGGACAGGTGTAAAAAGGGAGGCTTTGAATAGATTGGGGGGAGGAGGAACTTGCGTGACTGTGTTGGCCTCAGGTGGCTTGGTGCTGCGGTGAGTTGTTAGTAGTAGTAGTAGTACTATCCAAACTCTTGTTTGTAGTGAAATTTAATTCGTCTTGTACAACTTTAGAAAGAACTAATAAATTAAACTGAATCTATGATTTATAATGATATTAATTGCTGAAAGTTCATCAGTCCAAAAAATTACTATAATTTTAATGTTTATTTTCAATATTAAGCACAAAAGAAAATATTTGTAATAAAATTGGTTTTCAGAATAGCGCCAATGACGCAGTAGGTTTCAGACTTTTACAGTGAGAGAAGGAGGTCAATCCCAAACTCTTGCTTGTGGTGATTTTTGTTCGTTTCAAGCTTGATTTGCGTCTTCAATTTAAGTTTCACTCGTTCTAAGATTTATTTAATAATTTACATTAATATCTATTGTATGTTTGTTTGCATTGATTGTTTATTTATTTTTTGTTCGTTTTAAGTTTCATTTTTACTTCAATAGGAAGATATATTTTAGACAATAGGAAGTATTATGGAAATATTATCATAAATAAAAAATTGTTACTTATTGTGAAGTTTTTTATCTTTGACGGAAAACTAGCTGGTATTAGAAAAATTTGTTACTATTAAGAAAAAACCTGTTACTTCAAAGAGAAATTTGATAGAATTAAGTAAATATTTGTTAGCATCAAGGACAAAGTTGTTACTTCGAGGAGAAACTTTGTTAGTGTTAAGAAAAATTTGCTATTTCTAACAGAAAACTTTTTATCAAGAAAAAATATGTTACTTCTAACAGAAATATCTTATCGTTGACGGAAAAATTTCTGTTTTTTGAAACAGTTGTTAGTGTTATGAAAAATATGGTACTTCCGAGAGAAATTTGATAATATTGAGTAATAGTTTGTTAGTATTAAAGAAAAAGTTGTTACTTTGAAGGGAAACTTTGTTAGTGTTACGAAAAACTTTTTAGTTCTTGCAGAAAACTTTCTAGCGTAAGCAAAAAATTGTTACTTCTTAGAGAAATTTGTTATCTTTTAACGGACAATTTATTGCTATTAGAGAATATTTGTTGCTATCAAGAAAAATCTGTTACTTCAAAGAAAAATTTAATAGCATTAACTAAATGTTTGCTACACTGATATGATAAACCACGACACAACACTAGAAAATTATCTTGAGTCATAGGTTTCAAACAAAGAAAAAACTTCCAAAATGCACTTTGAAAACATCAACAAAGATAACACTGACAAGATAAATCACGACGCAACGCTACAAGAACACTATTAGTCATACGTTTTGAGCGAGAAAATTTTTTTCAGATGGACTTTTAAACTTCAAGTGAGGTACCACTGACAGGACAAACCACGAAACCACATTACAAAAGTTGGTAAATGGTCTTCAATGGCTCGGTATAGGGCTAAGAATTGTCGGAAAATAATAGCAGTAGGAAGTATAACCTGACAGTGTAAGACAGTGGTGTGAATTTCTTGGAGTATCACACTCTCGTAATGAAATGGTGATTTCTGCTTTTCAAGTAATATCAGTGTTTAATCTAGATGCGTGAGCTTATTTTCGGTGGGAAAAGGTTGAAAATATCCTAGAGGGGCTCCATGTGGATGACGGAGGTGGTGATATGTGATGCCGTCACGGCGTGGAGTATTTTAGAGGTTATTATAAAAGTTCAGGCTTGCGAAAAACATATATCAATGAGTTGAAGGATAATTCTTAACAAAAAATCTCGGCAAAAATGGCTTTTGGGTGATGGGACGATGTCAGAGGGTGCCACAGAGCAGTAATAGTTGGCATTGTGGTGTGAATTTCTTGTTTTATCACACTCTAGCAACGAAATACCGACTTCTGCTGTTCAAGAAAAAAAAAGTGTTTAATTTAGATTCATAAGGTTGTTTTATCTGAAAAAGGATTGTAAATGTCCTAGTGGGGGGGGAGGTCATGAGGATTGAGGGAGACATGTGTGAGGCCACGATGGCGTGGAGTGTTTTCGAGGTTATTGTGAAACTCCAGGCTCGCGAAAAACTTGAATCAATGGGTTGAAGTATAATTTCTAACAAGTAATGTCTTAAAAATTGGTTAGGGTTGATGGGGCGATGCCAGAGGGAGGCCACAGAGCAGTAAAAATGTGGCATTGTGGCGTGAATTCCTTGGAGTATCTCGCTCTAGGAAGGAAGTGCTGAGTTCCGCTGTTCAGGTAAAAACAGTGTTTAATTAAATAGATTCATTAGCTTATTTTCTTTAGGAAAAAGTTGAAAATGTTTTGGGGGGAGAGTAATCATGGAGGGGGAGGTGTGTAATACAAGGTGTTGTGGAGCGTTTTGGAGGTTATTATGAAAGTCCAGGTGCTCAAAGAACTTTAATCAATGGGTTGAAGATTAATTTTTAACAAGAAATGTCTCAAAAAT
>JAQQPU010002768.1:26810-42176 GCA_029168905.1 Artemia sp. Kazakhstan ARC1039
GCAATCATCAATATTATTTGACAGCACTCCCCAAAAAGCATTACTTAATGAAGAGGTTAATTTCTGGAAATAGATTTTTTCTGACTGCGTGCCAAATTTTGGCTGTAAACATGACATTCTTGCGTGTACGAAAAATGGGTAAATCTCAGGTGTTGCGCAATAGGTTATTTTAGAATGTAATAAGTACAAAAAAATACTGGAAATAGCAGTTTAGTCTTGATGGCTGGAGAGCTGGAAGGAAATTGACCTTTCAAGTCCCAACGAGGATAAAGAACTAAAGAAGAAAGAAAGAAAGAATAAGGGAGAAAAACAGTTTGTACGTTTCGTCTTAAAATAAAATGTAAAAAAAGTATGAAGTGACAGTGATATGCGCGCTGTTATTAAGTAAGATGTAAACCGTCATTACGTAAGATGGGCTGACCTTACATAAAGTGCGTGCCGCCCTTAAGTTAAAAGAAAGAAAAAATGCGTTGAATCTTTCGGGAGAAACAAAAATCCCAAAAAGTATTATGTGACAGTAATGTGTGCACTGTCATTGCGTAAGATATATGCTGCCATTACGTAATGTGTATGCCGTCGTTAAGTTACAAGCGGGGATTCCCCGCGGGTCCTGTCGCAAGGCTATATAAAATTGTGTCATCCATATTACACAGGACCGTTTAAAACGGGGTAAGTTGTGTGACGTCATTGGAGTCCAGAGGTATGTGTCGGAGGGAGTCTCACCATTTGAAATAAGATTGCGTCAAGCATATTACATCTGGAAACACGAGCCGCATTGCACAGGTGTGACGGCTTAGGGGCTAGTAGCTCTACTTATAGGCTCCCCATCTGGGGAGGGTGTGTCGCTAGTTGTTCTCCCTATATTAGAACACCTGGGCTAGTAACCCAAATTACTGCTACTTGTGTATTTTCTCGACCACACTCCAATTACACTTATAAAAAATACTGAAACATCCGGGAATCGTGCCAGGGCATGTTGTCTGAATCTTGCCAGCGTATATTGTCGGAATCTTGCCAAAACTGAAACAAAATTAGACCATCGGGGATCTTACCAGGGATATTGTCGGAATATTTTCAGGGATGTCTCGATTTCACAGGGCATCATAGAGATTCCATGCTATTTTCCAAGGACTGTCACAGAAACCCTATGCTATTTTCCTAGGGATGTCACAGAAATCTTGCCAGGGATGTCGTGACGTAACAGGGAGTCGTAGAAATTCCATGTTAATTTGCTATGGGCGTCATAGAAGGCCTTAATGCCCCTCCATTATAAGATACGTTTGGTGAAAAGAGGGGTAGTTGAGAGGGGCTAGTTGGCGTTCATCGCTTTTGACTCCCAAAGGGGAGCTAGAACTTCCAATTTCAACCAAACGAGCCACCTCTAAGGCTTGTACAGCCTTCTCTTCAAAAAAAACTTAAATACCCAGGGAAATAACTTACTACCCTCCCACTCAGATTCTGCTGGTCTTTATTATCTAAAAGGCCTTGATGTATAGCCTTTGGACTATTTTGAATACAAGGACCATCTCTTAATTTCACTTGGATTAATTCCTATCAGAAAAACACGATGAGAATATTTGTTTTTTGTGTGTGTGTGTGTGGAGGGGGGGGGGGAGTAGCTGCACTCTGATCACTTTGACTCTTAAAAAGAGCACTATAACTTCTGACTACCAATCCAATGAGTCCGCTCCAAAGCATATACTACCGTCCTTTCTATAAGAGCCTTATAAGCCCCCAGGTCATAGCTTGCAACCCTTGCCCTGAGAACTGTAGGGGGAGGAGGGGTATCTTGCTCACAGCCATAATTTTTTGAAATTTCAAGTACGATGAACAAAATTGTTATCTTCAAATTTTGATTTTAGGTGCTAAGAGAAATGATGAGAGTGGAGGGAGCTGGTTCCTATCAAATCACTTTGACCCTTAAAAAAGGCACTTTAAATTCAAATTAAAAAAAGAGCCCCGTCTGAAGTTTATAGGGCCGCCAATTACATAAAAATCTTATATGCCTTCATGGCATAACTTAAAACACTATCCCCAGGGTACTGAGGGGGGTTTGGGTCAACTCTATGGGCATTATTATCTGTTCTTTGGACTATTTTGAACAATGTCGCTACCTCACATTTTCGATCTGATGTGCTTGTTGAAACGAGGGGCTGTCGAGGAGGGGAGGGGGGCGAATTTCCTCCAATCACTTTGGACTTTGAAAAGAGAACTAGAACTTCCAAGATTTTACGACCACCCATTCTATAAAAACCTTATATGCTTCAGGGCATGACGTACAACCCTATTCCCAGGAGAATGGGGGTTGTGTTAATCCTAGAGGCATTTTGTATGTTCTTTGGACTTTTTTGAGCAAAGTCAATATCGCACGATTTCAATCAGATTAGTCTGGCGAAAAGAGGGGCAGTCGAGAGGGGAGCACTAGCTGCCCTCCGCCACTTTTGACTCTTAAAAGGGAACTAGAACTTCCAATTTTCAAACAAGTGAGCCTTCTCTAAAATTTATGCAACCTCGCCTTCCATAATCCCTTAATTGCCCCGGGCATAACATACAGTCCTTGCCCCTTGGTTCTGGGGGTTTGTTTTAACCACGAAAGTCTTGTTATATGATATTTAGGACATTTTTGATAAAATAGGTATCTCAAAATTTCTATTAGATACATTTCGAGAAAATACAACGTGTGTTTGGGGGGGGGCTGACCTCCGATCACTTTGACTCTTAAAAAGGGCACTCGAGCTTCTGATTATCCATCCAATAAGCACCCTCCAAAGTTGATATGACCATAATTTCTATAAAATCCTAATATGCCCCCATGGCATAACTTACAACCCTTGCCCTGAGGGTTCTAGGGGGGAGGGGTTTTCATCCTCAAAGACATAACTTCCGGACCTTTGAACAGCGTTGAACAAAATAGATATTTCAAAATTTTGATAGGAAGTGTTTGGGAAATGATCGGCATGGGGGAGGGGGGCTTTTGCCCTCCGATCAATTTCGTCAATTAAAAAGGACACTAGTCGTCTCTGTTTCATATCGAATGAACCCTTTTTGAAGTTTCTATGACAACTTATAAGAATCTTATATGCCCCCAGGACACAATTTAGAACCCTTGTCCTGAGGTCTGTGGGGGAGGGGGGCTCATCCTCAAAGACATAATTTCCAGATCTTTCAACTACGTTAAAGAAAATGGCTACATCAAAATTTGGATCGGAAGTCTTTGGAGAAAAATGGGCGTGGGGGCGTATTTCCCCTCTGATGTCTTTCGATTATTAAAAAAGAACACAAATTCTCAATTTTCAATAGAAAGAGTCATTTTTGAAGTTTCTACGACAATGCTTTCTATAAAAACCTTATATGCCCCTAGGGCATAACTTACAACCCTTACCCTGATGGCTGTGGGGCGGGACAGGGCGTTGTCATCCTCAAAGACATAATTTACGAACCTACCAACTACGTTGAAATAACGGAAAAATCTGTAATTTTTTTTGTTGAATTGAAAGTTGAAAAAATCTCCAAATTTTGATTGGAAGTGTTTTGGGAAAAGATTGTAGTGGGAGGGGTTAGTTGCCCTCTATTCTTTTCTTAAGATTAAAAAGGGCACTAGTCCTCTCATTTTGCAATTGAATGAGTCTTTTTTGAATTTTCTACAACAGCTACGTCAATACGAAGTGTCCTGGCTTATGAAAAACAAATAAATAATACATTGTGAAAACATTGTTCTTCACTAAGACGGCGCTATTTCGCTGCCTATAATTATGAAAAGATATGTATAATTGGGGATCAGCTATTATGTAGAAGACAACTGGATCATTTCGTTGGTGGTAAAAGGGGGTTCCTGATGCCTCAAAAAGTGCATTTTTAATTTCAATGAGTATTCAGGTAAATATAAAAAAGGGTCCGCTGGAGGGGAAAGGGTATAAATTGATCTCCAGTCTCCCCTCGTTAGGATTAAACCTGAATATATAGATGCTTTGAGTGACATATACCTTTTTATTGCAGATGTTGGTTTTTATGTTTCCATGAAGTTTATATTTCCATTTGGGTTTTAAATTTAGTTTTTGTTTTTCCACATTTTTTAACCTTCCATGAGTATTCAGTTATATATAAAAGAAGGACAGAATGTGATGGAAGGGGAACCTTTCTATAGCAGATTTTGGTTTCTATATACTAAACAGTTGTGTGACAACAAAATACAATCAAGGAGTTGCTCGTGCTCACAGTAAACAAAAAAAAGTTTTGATGGCAGTATGTACATTAAATGGATCGGCTTTTCATAGCTATTCCAAAGATGTAAAATTGGTTAAATTTAAGGTTATCCAACAATAGTTATGAGCTTGAGAAAATTTCTTCCATTTACAAAACAGGGAAGCACTTTTGAAACTATGTTCTTCTATTTATGAAGTGAACTCAGTTTCATCATCCCCGCTAATCTTCAACCATTCTTTTTTTCAAATGCATTTAATTGCTTGTGATAAAAGATGTAATGAAAATATTAAAAACTGATAAAACTTTTAATAAGGCAGTGATAACTGAAATAAATTTTCACGTTCAGCCTATAGTTTATAGAATATGACCTTCTTTAGTTTTTGTTGTTGTAAACTATCTTTTTGAATCTTTCAATATGTTTTTTTTTATTTTTTAATCAATTTAATTGTGCCACCTGTTTTTGTTAGTTTTTTCTGTGTTTTTAAGCTGATTCTTTCTCATTTGCTGAAATATTAGGACTTATTACGACAAAATTAAAAAAAAACAACTGTTTTTCCATTTCAGTGTTCATTGTCTTATTAAATCTTATTCTTTTTCATATTTTATTTGAATTTGATCTTAAATGACTTAACAGGGTTCCATATTCAGCCCCACGTCCCATATTAATTGCTAACTAGTGCCAAGGAGATACTCTATTTATATTAAATTGCCTCAGAGCTCTTTAGTCTAATTAAAAACAGAATTTAAAGAAAGACTCGAAGCGAGTCACGAAGAATTTTGTTGACAATAATTTAGGGAAAGAGCTATAAGATACTGTAATCAGGGACCATTATTTAAGTTGCCGGGCACTTTTTGGGAGGATTATGCATTCCACGCTGTTTTTACAACAATATGAGCTTGGTCTTGAAGGGTGAAAGGGAATTTATGACCTTGCATATGAGGGAAAAATTGGAATAGGTGATGGTAATGGAAAATAAAGTGGCTAGATATTCGTTAATGAGGCTGAATTGTGATATATGGAGCTCTGGAAAGTATAAAAAGGAATATTGTGTCAGTTCCATATGGCAACGTAACTTTTTCCCACAGTAAATAACCAATCATAATGAAACAATCTAGACCACTTCAATGATAATGACCCTGAGGAGCTCTAGGAAAAGGAAAATGAAGTTCCCTTCTAGAAACGAAACAAAGGCAAATACCAGAATCTAAAAATAAACAACTTTTTTTGCCATTTTGTGCGTTTTCCTTATTAACCAGGGACAACAGGCAGGGACCCATGGATAATATTTGGCCCAGAAGTTAATGGTCAAAATACTTACCAAAAAAGAAAATTTTTCTGAATAATGAAGTGGTAACTAAATATTTTTTCAGTAACTCTCCCGTTTGCTCTTCCGGTAAGGCATTTATTAAATTATGATTTAATTTACGTAAAAAAAAATTCTCCATTTTGCAGACAATTCGTGCATCTCTTAGTATCTCTTTTTGTGCATCAAAACGGTAGCAGAATTAATTTTTTTTTTTTTATACACTCCTATTCGATTCGAGAGGTTTCTCGGCCTCCATCACCACGTGAACATCTCGGAACGTCACTAAATTGGCAGCTCGTAGACATACTTTCTTTATACCGCACCTCCTCACACCAGATGTAGCAGATTTTCCCCACACTTAGCACATTCGACATGATGTAAGCCATTTTTGAATGTGGGTATATATAGCCCTACTCTCGGTCTGATTAAGTCCAATCCACACGGCTGCTTAGCTAGACATCAATGTCTAGGTATAATTTTTTTTAACCAATCGCAACTTAATTTTCTTTTACATACATCCGTGATTGGTCCATTGTGATTATGGCTCAAAATTGATGTCAAGTTCAGCACACATGTGAACGGGGCTTTACTGAAACGCCATTTGACCACACAGTTGCAATGACAATATAGATGAAATAATGTATATGTTCTCTCTATAACAAGAAGTTTTGTAAGGAGCCGGCTGCAGTAACTTACACTGCGTATTTTAAGTCTGAAAAAAAACCATGTACAACAAATTTCAAAGATTCAATTTGGTAGATGGGTGGAACTTAGCCTATGTACTACTATTTCTATTACTAACAACAACTCATTGCAGCACCAAGCCGCCTGAGACCATCAAGGATACGCATGTCTTTCGCTGATATATTGAAGTAGAGCAGTAAAATAACATACCTAAAATTGAACACGGAAAATAAGCCCTTAGGCGCACATTGAACTTACTCCGAAGATAATGTTGATAACCAGGAAAGTAAAAAGGGAGAAAGGGAACGCTGTATCCTTGTCTCTCTCCTCCAAACAATAAGGACGTACTTTTCATTTGGATTATGAATCGTAGAGTTGAAAAATAGAAAAAGAGGAATGAAGCTATATTTTTTTGAATTATTTTTATCAGAAATATCAGACAATATATGACCAATTTATATGCGTTCGATACAAACCAAAATTTTTCGGATTTTTCCTGATGAGCCCATTCTCGCCTGGAATTCCTCACCTGCCTCATCTGAAATTCTATTTAATCATATTTTCAACAAAATTTACCGTTCTCGTCGAAATTATTCAGGAAAGAGAGCACTTTCCGATTTATTTGGAAAACCTGCAAAACTACCATGGAAAAGCCTATACAATTTTTGTATTAAGAAAAATAACTATTGCAAAGCAAACTCATCCAACCTTACTCAACATCAACTACTGAAACTATTCCTCTGTCTCGACAATGGACCAACTGTTTAGACTTTTTACGATCATCTAAATGAGAATCTTTTGCTCAAATTCACAGTCACCCATAAGCCAACATGGTGGCTGTCTAACTATATACTTGCTTATGTCACTAACTCCCAGCCAATTACTAATCGTCATCTCTGAATACAACGACATTACGCAAAGGGTATATGAAATCTGAAACCAGGCAAGTATTCTTCATTGTACACACTGTCAATAGGTTTAGAAAAAACGTTGACGAATTCTATTGATAGTCTTTTTTCGGGGGGGGGGGGAACTGAGAAGTATGTGCTTGTCAGAGACGTGCACAAGGGGGAGGAGAGAGCTCTGCATCCTCTCCCCCGGAAAAGAATCTGAAACTCCTTGAGTTTCTAGGCACTTCTTATTCAAATAAACAAATAAAACATCTTCTTTTATTATCACCCCCCCCCAAAAAAAAATTATTATTACACCAACCCTCACGAAAAATTCTTCGGTTGGCTATGTGGCTGGTGCCTCGTTTTTTAGTCTTTTTTTTCGTGTCTGTCATAGAAAAGACTCAGCTGCTAGTTAAATTGTAACTTACTTGTAAATTGGTTAAACTATTCTTTTGTGGAATAGTTTTCTCGGTAACAATTACCTCGGTATGTGCCAGGTAATTATTATAATTTTTTTCTCTCTCTCTTTTTTTTGGTCATGTCAACCAACGGGTTGAGCTGTTACTGTAGTTATAAGTTAGTGGTAGCGTAAACCCCTTCTCCGTGAATCATTATCTTCGATCCTACGCGTAAAGTTTGATTATTTTTAAGGGATTAACATGGCAATGTATATCCTTCGAGAAGCGAGTTCATATGTACTGTAATGGTAATAAATCACAAGAAAATTGGCGACAATGCTCTCAAAAATACGTGATTGCCCCGTGAATCAGCAAACGTGTCTTGTCTGCCAATAAACAATTTAGCCTTATCTGGTAATAAGTCAGAACTGACAGTTGGCGTTTTTACATCCTAAAAGTACCTAGCAATAATCTGAAAGTATAGGGTGACTCGTCCTACTATTAAAAAAAAAACTATAAAAAAAGGGAAATTTTAATAGTAATTTGTACATCAAAAGATTGGATTTTCAAGTTGATTCTGAATATGTAAAACTAATAAGATTTGAAGTTACTCATGAAATTTATGAGTCTAATAAATTAGAAAAACAGGGGAAATGGCTCAGAGAATGGAGAGATCATGATAAACATTACAATAAAAATTTCAGCGTATCAGAGAACCGTATTGGAGGAGCTTGAGGTCCCTACCAAAAAAAGCGAAACTTATTTTTTTTAAAGGGTGACCGCAGAATTGTGTCTTTTTTCTACTATTATTTTTTCTTTTCCCCAGATTTGATCCTACAGTACCAGTGGTCCTAAAATATTAAGAGCAAGAGGGCTGATTAGAACGGAAATTGAATGCTTTAAGGGGAACAGTGTAGAAAACAGCTATTTCATCCATGTTAAATATTTTTAGCTTGTCCGGCGACAACAGACGCATAAAGGCATCAATTTTGGTTTCTATCTGTTCCCCTGGTCTAGCAACAGTCTGAATTAACTAATTTTCTTTTTTTGGGGGGGGGGGGGGCTTTCTAAATTAGGATTTTCTTGCAAATTCTATTTCAACTTGTCTAAAAGAATGGTACATACAAGTTTAACAAAATTAACACGGACTTGTAGAGAATTTTGAAAGGGACAACTTGATTTTAAATTTTTTTCGCAATAAATTCAAAAAAGACATTTTCTTAAGTTTATTTGTTTCTACTAAAAATTGTTACCATCAGTTTTATATTAGAAACTCCTGAACTGTTGCACATTTAGTTTCAATAAGCGGGCATAAATACCGGTCTTCAGGTGATAAACGGTCAGGGTTTCAACTTGTATCGGCTGGCATGATAAGTGAATGTTTCAACATATTATGCAAGTGGAATGCTCGTCAAATTAGGTCAAAGATTTTGAAAGAAGAGAAAGGCAATTAAAGAAGAACTTGGCCTAGTTATGTCACAAAAGTGCTCTGTGAAATATGGTAAAGAAGCGTAATAAAAGAAGCATTTGCTTGGTGACTGTGCAGAAGCACAGGGAAAAACTAAAGCAAAAATACAAAAAGCTTTGAAGACGACGACTTTCAAAACATTTGTTCGACTTGAAGGAAACATCTCTTCAAGAAGAGCCTGCAGCAGAACTCCCAAAACTGAAACTCTTAGGAAGTTGTTGAGACGAATTAAATAAATTTTGAATTATAAACAAAGCAACACGGGCAACGGAGGAGAGGGCAAAGACAAATTCAATATTTAAGTTTATGTAATTATTTTTTTTCTTTTTCAATTCTATTCACCTAGACTTTCAAATTAAAACACACTAAATTTGCCTTAGGAAGAGGCATGTTACTAAGAACCCTTCAATTTTTATCGTACTTGTTCCCTAGTAAAAAAAATAGCATACAACTATAATTCATTCTATTCTGTAACGTAAATCTTACAAAAAACTAGACTTTGATCTATGAGCTTCTACTTAGTCACTGGCAGATCCAGGGATGGGTTAAACCCCCCCCCCTCTCAACATTTTCCTGGCACCACGTTGACAGTAGTAGTAGAAGAGTTGGTATTAGTAAAAGTAATAACAATAGTAGCAATAGCACTCGTGTAGCAGCAGTAGAAGCAGTAGCAGCATGTAAATAGTAATCATGAGTAAGTCAAACCTCCATCTCAACATACCCTATAAGTTTTCAATTTAATGCACGACACCGGCCCGATAGTATTACTGATAGGCTCCTTTGACAGCTTGAATGCCAATAGTGTGTTTTGATTGGGTTCAATTTTTGTTTTTTAATACTTCCGGAAAACTTTCCCAGTAATACCTTTATACCACCGTATAAGCCTAAGTAGTGGCAATAGGAGCATTAGTAGCAGAACGACAGTAGAAGTGGTAGTAGACTCTAAAAAATAAATTGAATTTCCGACTAATTTTTGCTGGAATTTAAATCGGTTAAAATAAGACAAAACTCCCAACTAAAATAGACTTTATTAATCAATATTGTTTTGATGTGTATGCTAGATCAAATTTTCTTTAATATCATATTGAATTTGACTAAGTTGACATTTAAAGTTGTATGTCATATAGTAATTCAAATCAAAGGTTGGAATTACGACGGAAAAAAAGAAACTAATTGTCTTTTTGAGTAAAAGAAAGAGCATAAAATTTGGGTTGATTGAGATGAATAAAGTTTAATTTACGCCTCTACAAAGTGCTTACACAAAAATTTGTCTACAAATATTATATTTACATAAAACTTTTTTAGGCAATTTTGTTTCGTAATACATTTTTTTGTGATTTTCCTTAGCTAGAAAATGTGTAAAGCTGCTACCCTATTCTGAAAAATACCAATGCTCAACATATGTTACCTTCTGTATCTAATGTTTTTCCAACTATTACCAAGAACCCTTGTGTGATTTACGTGTATAAACATAACAAACAATTTTTGTTGAATCTCCTATAATTTTTTTTACAGTAAGATGTATGTAAGCATTGCCTTTATATCAGTTGAACGTCCCCCTCATCATGCCCTGAAATTTTCAACCTAAAAGCCTAATAACCATGCAGATTTCGCAGCAAACTTTGACATTTTAGTTTTTACCCTGATCCTTAGTATGAAAAGGGATAAACATAATAGCTAGGTCTAGCTTGAAGACGTTTACAGAATTTAACCTCAGAAGACACTACGATTTCTTGGGAGGCAAAGATTTCAAGAAGGCGAAGAATGGAAAGAAATTGTACCCTTGGAGGGGACCGATTCTTCTAATTCATCATTATTCGTAAAGCATGTTTTTGCTGAATAGTTATATCTACTCACATATTTTCCCAAAGCTAAATCTGTTGGGATACTTTGAACTGTAGAATGCTTGTGTACCCCTATTTTTCACATTATTTCCGACTGAATTAAATTTGAAGCAACTCTAAAAATTCAATATATAAATTTTGGAAGAATAATAAGAATTTTGCTGGTAAAGTGTTTAAATTAGAAGAAGGGATGAATTGCACTGTTTCTATACCTTTTTCTCATACCATAGTGGATAATTGATACTAACAAAGTATTTTCTTCTTTTAAGTTACTTAAATTGTTTTTCTATTTGATCATGGTATGCAGGGATAGAGGTATGAAATGTGTTTTGCGCATTATGTTTTGTTACGACCTAATGATATACATATTTTTATTTCTATAGGGTGTGTTCTTTCTCTCCTGTCACTTTGGTCGGTTTTTGTGTACCAGAATAAATTATTTTATCACAATTTAATTAGCCCTCTCTAAATTTTGTGTTAGAATGAAGAATTTGTTGGTGGTTTTCAATAAAAATTTCTGAAATAAATATAATTAAAGAGCAAAAGTTTCAATTTATTAATCTTTTTCGGCATGGAAGGAGTTGTCGTAGAAACTTTGGATGGTGCTCATTCTTCTGAAAATTGAAAGGCTTTAGTTCTTTTTATAAGAATCAAAGAGATTTATGCCAACCCGTTTCCCTCCCAATCCCCTTTTCGCTGCTCTTCTTCCAAAAACATTTGATCAAAATTAGCCATTTTGTTCAAAACGGTAAAACGTCATGAAGGTTCACCGTAATATCTTCATCTTTTTTAACCCAGGATATAGCCCTCTCCCCCTTCCCCTTCTCAATCATAAATACTACATGGAAACAATCAATAAATTGCAAAATTTTTCATTCTTGCCCCAGGGTCTGTTGGGGGCGAGGCATAACAGATATATGAATCTGAGTTGTCAGATTTGTAGCCCCTTCCCCTCAATTACCTTCCAACATCCCTGTCAACAAGCCCCGAATGTTTCACCTTAATACCGTCGGCTCTTCTAAGGCTATTGCTGATAGATATTTTTAACAACCTGCATGTGAATAATATGCTCTGGTGTTGATAAAAAACCTTTATAAAATTTCCTGAAAGCTGTCGCAATTGGCGGTGGTCATAGTCGCAAGTAGTTGCAGTCACATTAATTAATGTTCGCAGCCGTTGCATAGTAGCAGCAGTAGGGGACCTTAATATTTTAAGTTAAAACTCTTAACAATTCCTCAAGAATTACAAATACGCCTTTTTTATAAGCCATTTATCCATAGTGAGTAGTAAGGCAATAGAGACCACAACCGGGACAAGAAAACCTACGCCTGAGACACTACAGTTTCACGTGCACATTGCAAAAAGTGACCAATCATTTTATACCTATAAAGTGGTCAAACACATTTTGAAACTATAGTCAAGGTTGTATAAGACAATCAGACTGGTTTTTTGCTATTGATATCAATTGCACAAGGAATTTCATGAGAATATGCACTACAGTTTCACGTGCACATTTTAAAAAGCTGGCAAACCTATAAGGTGATCAAACATGTTTTGAGAGTATAGTCGAGATAATATAACACAACCAGAGTGATTTTTGAGGCAACATCCGTTTTTTAGGGCCAATCAGTGACAGCGGAGGTTGCTCCATATACGATAACTTGATTGGTGATTGGATTCAATTAAAAAGGAGTGATTTTCATTCGTCCTTGAGATTTAGTATATAATGGCCATGCATTACGATTAAATTTTCATAATGTTTTAAAAAGGGCGGATGTAAAAATGGGTTGGATTATTGTAAACTATACTTGGCTAGTGACGTACTCACTCTTCTGAACATTGTGTGCAAAAATACGGATAAAATCTATGGGGAATTTGGGTTGGATTTAGTTTATTATTTTTCCACTCCTCATCTGGTGATGGACTTAATACTTAAAATCAGCAAAGAAGAAATAGGTCTGATCGCCGATGTGGATGAGCTTCTGTTTGCAGAGAGATCAATGAGGGGTGGGTATGTTTTTCACGGGGACCGTATCATGAAAACTGATCCGACCGGACAGCACAGCGATGAAAAGTCGGAAGCAGTTTTTTTGGATATGAATTCTCATTACCCATCGGCAATGTCTCACTACTGTTTGCCGTGTGGCAATTATAAATGGCTTGACAATCCGCGTGCTTCAAATTTTCCTGACATTGCTAGTGTTGAGGAGAATGGGGCACAGGGATGGTTTTTTTAAATTGACGGTGAAATACCCATGGAAATCCATGACTCGGTAAAAGACTTTGTTTTTCTGTGCATAAATAGACCGGTGCGTAGGGCCTCTCTGAGCCCCTACAATTTATCTTTAGTAGAGGATGGGAGTATGCACTGGGTACCTTCAAAACAAAAACTAATTGCCGACCTCAACCCGAAACAGAATATCGTTGTTCATCACGTGCTATTGAAATGGATGATGTCAAGGTCACAAACATTCATAGAGCCCTCCAATTTTATCAAAATCCTTACATGAAAACGTTTATTGATACCTTTGTCAGTAAGCGTTCACAAGCGAAAATGAAAGTTGAAAAAGAAGTCTATAAACTCATTTTGAACTCAGCTTTCGGTAAAATGTGCGAAAGCGTACGAAACAGAAGTCGATGTGACATTGTAACCAATCCCAAAGATTGTGCTCGAATCATTGCGGATCCAAACTTAACAGCGTTCACAATCATAGACTCTGATATGGTGCTTCTACACCGCAAGAAAAGAAACATTGTTTTAAATAAAAATATTGCAGGCGGGAGTGCCATAACTGAAATATCTAAAAAACTCATGTTGTCATTTTATTATAATGTATGCAAGATACAGTGGCCGATTGAGGGACAAGTTCAAGTGTATTATGGGGACACTGATTCATTCCTGTTAAAAGTCAAAACTGAAAATCTATTGAATGATTTGGAAAATGGCGAGTACATTAGCTCACGAATGGACTACACTAATTGGGATGAATCCCGCTACCCTGAGCTAGTGAAACGCTAAGCCCCAAACCAATTGTTAATTTTAAAATCTGAAAAGGGTAGCGATCTGATATCCAGTGGTGTGTTTCCTGGGCCGAAGGTATACTATGTGGACACGCACAACAAGCATATCAAACAAGTTTGCAAGGGGGTACCTACACACTTTGTAAAAAATAATTTCGACATGAGTGTGTATAGAAACTGTGTGGAACGTAGTTTAGTCCCAAGAGTGAAAGTCACGACGATTCGCTCTTTACAATTCAAAAACTACACAGTTAGAGTAGAAAAAAAACGCCATGTCGGCCATATCGGACAAAGTCTATGTACTTGAGGATGGTGTGAAGGTACTACCACACGGTCAATATTTAATCTCAGACCGAGTTGAATGTGTAGAGTACAGAAAACAACTCGGTCTACAAAAATTAACTTAAATTTATTAAAAAAAAGTACAAATTGAGTGGGAGGTTTTTTTGCGTGATGGGTGTTTTTAAATTTTTTTTTTCTATCAAACAATTTTCAATTTGTGTGCAAGGCAGAGCAATTTCCACTATTTAATGCCCTCCTCCCGGCACAACCCCGGCACTCCACAGCGGGCCCTGTGGCGCTTCCCGGCCACCGCAGCGGCCACCCCACGGGGGACCCCATTTTAAATTTAAAATGCTGTAAATAAAAGTGATATTATCATTTTAAGTGTGTGTGTGTGCATATTCTAATAAATGTTGTATTTTTGATAAATAAATGAAAAAAAAATTTTTTTCTAGTGCTTATGTAAATGTTGTATTTTTTTATAAATATATTTTTAAAAAAAGTGTATTTTTTTCGTGTTTACAATGTAGTATTTATAAAGTGCTATTACTTTTTTATGAGTATAATAAAAGAAAATATGATTCTTTATTCATCTTCTTATTATTCTTGAACGGAGTAGTAATAATAGGGAAATTATTTAGTCATTAGACAGCTATAGTCTACAGTTAGTTGTCTAGGTGAACTGTTTTAGGATAAATGTATCAATTTAAAACATCATTCAGATCGATTCTGTGTGGACCGTCAATGTCAGGCAAAACAACACTCTTAACTAAAATAATTAAAAATTGCGATAAAATGTTTGTGGAAAAGCCGAAAAAAAATTACTATTGTTACAGTATTTGGCAGGAGTCGTACGATAAAATAAAAGCAATTGGCACGGCGGGATTGGTGCAGATACAATTCATACAGGGACTTGATGTTTTCAGCATTATTGAACCAAACTCTTGGCTGATTATTGACGATCTGGCTGAATCTATTGAACAATGGTCCCAGGAAAAGCTACAACTGTTCACTGTTCGCTCTCATCATGAACAGATTTCCGTTACTCTGGTTCTACACAATCTCTTTCATCAGAGCAAATGTATGCGAACACTTGCATTGAACTGCACCTACTATATGATCTACAGAGTTGTTTGTGATTCTAGCTCGCTAATAACTCTCAATAAACAGATATACCCCGGCGCTCCTAAATTTCTGCTCTCAGCATGCAATCAAGCAACTAATAAACCCAACGGCTATATCCTATTGGATCTTAATCAAAATACA